>PITA01033067.1:0-13189 GCA_004023965.1 Spilogale gracilis | reverse complement strand
CCTCTTCTTCCCTGTCCTCTTCCCCTCCTTTCTCCCCCTCCCCTTCCTTCTCATCTCTATGTTCCTCCCATTCCCTTTCCTTCATCCCTTTGTTTCTTTCTTCCTGACGGCCTTGTTCCCCCTCCTTTTGTTCCTGGTCCTCCTCCTCTTCCAGGTCTTTCTCTCCCTTACCCAGGCCCTCCACTTCTCCCTTGTCTTCCTCCCCTTCCCCCTCCTCACTTTGCCTCTGTTCCACTCCTAAATGTCCTTCCCGCTGGAGTCCCTCACCTCCACCTCCTGCCTTTCCCTTGCCTTCACTCACCTCTGCTCTGTCTGTCAGGTCGTCTGACAGGGCCTCTATTTCCTTCTCGTGTTTTCTTGCAGGCACTTTGACATTTTCCTCACTTGCCTCTACCTCTTGGTCCTCTATTCCACTTCCTTCCGAATCCTCTGCTCCTTCCTGCTCTTCGGGGATCTCTGACAAGTGGTCACACTTAAAATCATATTTAGACAAGAATTTGGACATTTTGTGTTCAGTGTCTTCCTCATGTCCTTGTTCGATAAATTTTCTGCTATACCACAAGTTTGGGTCAGTTTCCACTTCATCATCCTCTTTCTCTCCGCTACTAAATTCTACTGACTCGGGCTGCTCGAAGCCGTCAGTGGTGCCTTGCTGGCTTGCGCTTTCGCCTTCCAAGTAACTGTCTGGCTCCTCTATAGATTCTCTTTCGCTGTCAAAAATCATATCTCGCTTGTCCCTCTTACCATCCTTAACAAAATCTTTACTGTCGTCATCCTCAATATTCACGTCTCTATTTGGTAAGTTGTCAAAGAACATATTAACATTTCTTAAATTCTCTTCGCTTTCTATCCTAGCCTTCAGATCTCCCATTTCCGCCAGCTCAGTTTCCTTCTCAAGGACTGTTTCTTCTGTGTCTGGATCCTTCTGCCACTGGCCTGCATCACTTGCCTTTGCTATTGCCTTACTGTCAGGTGGATAAAGACCATGCTTACTTTCACATCTAAATAGCTCTCTGTGCACACCCTGTGCACGGATGTCAGCCCAAGGCCCAGGCTCGTCTGAGTCATTACCTACGTCCTCATCTGAAAATGCTTCCGGAGTCATGGCTGCTTGCATCATGTACACTCCTCCTTTTGCCAAAAGTTGTTTATAGGCTTTCCCCTCTTTCACTGTTTTGGACATCTCTTCACTTGCCAATCCTTTACTATCATCATTTTCAGAGTGAGCTGTATGCTGCTTCAGTTGCTCAATTGTTTCTTGTTTCTGTAAATTTTTGAAGTAATCGTCATACTACTATTAGTTGACAAAGGTAACTTATCTACTACAAAACACTGCTAAGATTTTGCATTACTCTAAATTTCACTAGCAGAATAAAAATGTCCAGTTTTACCAGACACTCTGCTCAGATGGGCTACTGTTGGCGAGAACTCATGCCATTCTCTAAGCCTGCGGCACATCGGATTTCACCGTGGCGCCCAGGTCTGCATCCAACTCGCACGCGCTCACTACCTGCTCTCATGTGGCCACTACTCACACAGGACTGTCAGGATATCTTCTCCACCCCTTTATGTAATCAGAATCAAGTCTTAAAGAGAATACATTTCTAGACTGATTGTGCAAAATACTGGTAAAAAAAGTACACTTCTCTTACATGCAGTTGGGTTCAGTTTCCTTTTTTCCTACCTTCCCTGTTATTTTGTCAGATTTTGATTGGTCTTTGAATTCCGTAAAATTCACAGAATTAAAGAAAATAAATGAAAAGATGAAACTGCTTAATATTGGAAAAAATGAACAGCTTACTTCTAGAAGGAAAAATCTGAAATGAAAATGGCAAATGAAATCTTTTTATCAGTATACTAAATGTTTCTTTTCAAAACAAATCTTTGAGTTTTCAAATTTTTGACCCTCTTCCTTTTAGCTATTGTATTCTTAAATTATAACAACCTACATACATGAAACGAACCATTATGTGAAAAAAAATATCTAAGTAAAATGTAAGATTTTTATAAAAACTATGAAATTAAACACTGAGATCTGAATGATACGTTAAGAATATGAAGTTCATTTCCTGCTGGACAAAATAAGGCAAAAATCAAATTGTTGACCTAAAGTCTATAAGCTAAGGAATTGAAATATTTGATAAATTTGGGTCTCTGGAGAGTAAAGCCTCACTAAATCAAACGTTACAAATTGTCATGAGTGCTAGGCCTAGGAAGAGGTCATTTTTTTGCCCCCTCAAAGTAGAACAGCACAAGTTAAACACTACTATATGGAAAAACTGTAACAAATCTTTTTTTAATTCACTAAAATAGGTCTGGTTGAGCCTCTACTTAAAAGGACTATGTGAAGTATAAAATATGTATCAGTTTAAAAGGAAGTGCTTTCTTTCTATTTGTTCTAGGTCCTATTCTTTAAAAAGTCACAATTCTTTCAAGAGCCCTAAAGACAGGCAGAGGCCCAGTTGCCAGAAATGATTTCTAAATGTATGTGCCTTTATTTTCCTAGCACAATCAAATAGCACAGAAAAGGCAGAGCCCCAAGTCTAAGAGAAGAGGAAGGAGATACACAGGAATACAAGTCTGCTTGAAAGTGCCGTCAGTCAATAAAGTCAGTCAACCTTCACTGAGCTTCCACACTAGGTTAGGGCAACAGTTCTCCCATATCCAAAACAAATGCTGTTACTCACCATGCCTCTCAGTAAAACAGAGGTAAGACTAACAAAGACTGGCACTAAATTTTTAAAATTCAGCAAGATTCTCTTGCATTTTGGTGACTTGGACTGTAAGGATTTTTAGCTTAATAACATGGCAAAAGCACTGGAAATATAAATTAAATAGTGTCCGTAAGTCTTCTTCCTTCAATTCGTATTTCTCCAATTTACTTTTCCAATACCCAAAACCCTCCTTCCTTTCATCCCACTGTTCCTTAAAGCCAGGGGAAGCAAAGGATTTCAGGATAGACCTTTGTCTCTCCAGGGTTGTGAAAAACACCAACTCCTTCCTCTTGCTATGCATTTGTTATTCATTAGAAGTCCCTCTTTATCATCCGTACATGGTTTCTGATTAATTTCCAAATGTTTAACTTTGTTTTTATGCTATTGATTCCATGATAGGTTAAAGCCCATTCCGCACACTGGAAAAGCAATTATCAAGCATTTTCACTAAGACCACCAAATTTTAGAGCTCGAAAAGATGTTAATATCATCTATGGGAACAAGATGGTAACTCAACCAAAGTCATGCTCAACCCAGGTCTGAGAACCGTTCTGATAAACAGTAGTAGCCTCTTCTAATACTTATGAACTGCCATAATAATCCTTTGTTTGATGATAAGAAAATGTGGCTACTATGACTTGTTAGTGACAACAAAAAGCAAATTTCAGCAATGAAATCCTGTCATATATACAAAATATATACCAACAGAACAAACCCAAGTTGAGGCCATCTACAATGTATTCCGCTTTTAAATCTAAAGTAAATGAACACTTATCTTTCACATACTCTTTCCAGAAAACTTTCAAGAAAAAAATATAAACTGTTCTTACCCACCATAATGAAAATAACTCTCTATTATACCTTTTGTTTTTGAATTGGTGATAATTTTAATGACTTCTCATTGGAATTCAGGCTCATCATATGTGTCTGCAAGAAATAAAAAAATTTTTGTTCTAAAAAGAATAAAGACTATAAATAAGATTATTATGTTTATATATTTTATATATAAAATGAACACAAAACAGTTCAGACAGTAATATAAGCTACTCTGAACTGCATACTAATGATATGAGGATCAAAATTAATTGTATGGAATGTAACTATACTTCAGTAAAATAATAAACATAATAACATATAAAAATAACAAAATGAAAACAAAACCTTTTTTAATGCAAGGAACAGCACAGGGTATACACACATATGCATACATGATGAACTGAAATCCAAACATATCTATATAGATTATTAAGAAAACCATTACCATATTTAAGACATCAGTAGTTTTTCCAAGGCTTTCTGAATCTGCTGCTGAAGAACTGTCTGCCTCTTTCCCTTTGGCGATTTTATTATGAAAATAATCTGATTACAAAGGAAAAGAGAAAACCAACTTTCAATGGAAAATTGAAAGACAACTGGACAATATTCTCTAATATAAAGTGCAGGCATAATTTTACTAAAGTCCTTTAACCTCATGTTAAGGGAATTGAAGAGAATTCATTCATAGTGATAAGAGGTTTTAATGTCTCTTTCCGAAAGTTTAAAGACTTCAATGCTGATGAGATAGGAACTGCTTCCTTCATATGAACAGGAAAACACTATACCTTTGGGAGAAATACTACCCAGGTGTCAAGCACTGTAACAGTGAGTCCCCAAAAAGGGCCCCGGTGACCCACATCCTCCTGATATGGGTCCCCTTATGTCATTCCCTTCCACAGTTTACCAGGTTGTTCTGTATAGCCAACAAAACAAAGCAGTCGTAACTGTGATGTTACCACAGTTTATATCTCTGCCTTTCTGGCATCACTTTCTCTGGGGGAAAGCCATGCTAGGAGCATTCCTGGGGAGAAGTCCACGTGCCAAGGAAGTAAAGCCTCCTGCCAATGGCCACGCAAGTCAGCATGGGAGAGCATCTTTCAGCCCCAGTGGAGCCTTCACGTGACCACAGCCCCATCTGACAGCATGACTGCACCCCTATGAAACGTTCTGAGCCAGAACCTCTCGGCTAGGCTGCTCCTGGATTCTTGACCCTCACAAACTCTGTAAGATGAGTTTTAAGGCCACTTGTTATATGAAAAATCAGATAACTTATACAAGCACCCAGAAACTTTCATGGAAAACTGCAAGGTTATGCCATTGAGCAGGTAACTAAAACTTACAAGCGCTACTTGACCTTACATTGTTCTCAATTACTACACCCCCATTTAGCACCCGCATATTTATTTGAGAGGAGTTTCTGAACAAAGTCCTTGCTAAAAATGCCAGTCCTCACTGATCTTGCCCTTGTAAATTCATTCAATTTAAAGGAGCAAATAATCAGTTTGTGCTTATTTCATGTGAGGTTCTATGTGCAAGATAATCAACATAATTAACGGCTCATTCTTACTGAACTTATCATCTAAAGGGAATATAAAATATAGGATATATTGGCATAAGAAATCACACCCGAATGTTGGGAATCAGGCACTGCCTCACTAAAGAGGTGCAGGGAAGAGTGAGTAGAATTCTGAGAGGCAGAGGTGGAGGTGGATGGAGAAGAAAGTGAGGCCCGGTGCTAAGAGAAGCAGCAGAATGGCCGGCACTAAAGGCTGACCGTGTGCTGGGAGCACATGCTTTCACACGGTGTCAAGTCACCTCCATGACAACAAGAGAGGTAAGCAGAGTATCCCCACTTCACAAATGAATAAATGAAGTGCCAAGTGTTGGTCTCAGGTTTGCCTTGACTGCACAGCATTTTCTAAGTCTGACTGTGAAGAGCTCAGTTTGATCAAAATTAAGAGTTGGGAAACTTTCTTTGTAAAAGGCCATCTAGTAAATATTTTAGGCCTTGAGGCCATATATAGTTTCTGTCCTAATGACTCAAACTCCCTCTGTCATGTAAAAGCAGCCATAGGCATTACATAAAGGAATGGAGTGACTGGGTTCCAATAAAACTTTATTTGCAAAAACAAGGGGATAGCTAATGTGGCTCATGAGCCGTACTTTACAGACCTGTGACCTGCGTTAAAATAAGAAAAAGACTACTGAGAGATGAGTTACATGGGGAAACTTACACTTATTTTCACAAATATTAGGGATTCTCAGAAGCCA
This sequence comes from Spilogale gracilis, assembly GCA_004023965.1. NCBI lineage: Eukaryota > Metazoa > Chordata > Mammalia > Carnivora > Mephitidae > Spilogale > Spilogale gracilis. The sequence goes on along the minus strand of PITA01033067.1, from coordinate 7,388 downwards.
CTGGAGCAGATAGGAACTAAAACTGTGCCAGAGGAAGATTAACACAGAACTGGAAAGGGCAGAGAGTGGAGGGTAGGAAAAATAGATTGTAGATCACTGAAGCTCACAACCTTGCCTTATAGTTGACTGAGAAAACAGAAGTCATCAGACCTGATCCGCCTTATCATCCCCAACAAATGTACACATTTACCTCCATTTTCCCGTTGAAATATGGGATGTGTCTTTCCTCTTACCAAAGACTGCTCTGTATGCCAGCCCCACCTCTCCTCCCTCTCCTGTGCTACCAGTCTGTCTGGGACTACTGGCTCATGTCCATTACCATACAGAAATGCTCTACTGTGTCCCATTGACCCCGCATCTCCCTCTAGCAGCCAGTCCTTTTCTCTAATCCCCTTCTGACCAAAATAATGCAAAAAATTCTCTACACGCCCTATCTCCTCTTTACTTCCTCTTTTCCCATTCATGCCTCAAATCTTAGCCCTCTGGCTTCTGCTCTTATCTTCCCCTGAAGCTACTCTCAGTCAAGATCATGGGCACTCTCCATGATGCCAAATCCATAGAATGCTTCTTTGAGCTTTCTCCTTTCTCTGACCAGTACTTGGAATTCATGACCTCTACTCTCTCCGGATTCCTCTCCTTTTACCCTACTAGTTGATGAGGCTGAGGAAAGCTTCTTTTCCTCCTCTTACCCTCTAAATGTTAGATGTTCTTTGGGCCAAATCCTGGGCTCTCTTCTCTTGTGACTCTGCTATCTAACAGGTGATTTCACCAAGTCCTATGGATTGTAAATACCAGTTCTATGTTGTTGGGTTCCAAACGTATCTCCGTAGTTCAGACCCCTCTTCTGAACTTTAAGCTAGCATCTTCAACTGCCTCCCCCATATTTCTGCTTGGATGTCTTGCAGGTATCTCAAGCTTAATTTTTTTCCCCTCAAGCTTGTCAACCATCTTCTTGCCTAGGAATCATCCTTGATTCTTCCCTTTCTTTCACCTCTATGTGTAAATTCAGTTAGTTCTAGGTCTTAAATGCACTTCCAATCTGTCCCCTTCTCTCCATCTCCACAGGAAACACCCTGGACCACACACCATCATCTCTTGCAAAGGGCTCTAAAGTATTCTTCCTACCTTTAGTCTTTTCTCCCTATAATCCACACAGAAGCAAAAGTGAGCAACTTAGCATGTAAAATTGGATTGCAGCACATCACTTCACTGATTAAAACCCTTTAATGACTTTCTGTTGCACTTAAGAAAAACATTCAAATCAAATAAGCTTCTCACAGCCTATAAAATCATGAATACTTTTTTACTATTTTCTCCTACATCTTCTCTAGCCTTTTCCCGCACTCTCTAGCTCCAATAGTCTTCTTTCCTTTTCTTATAAACTGCCTCCAAACCTTTGTCTATATTATTTTCTTTGCCTGGAATGCATATAACCTCTCTCTTCATGTGGCTGTCTTTCTTATCCTTTATGTTTTAGACATAACCTTTATGTAACCTTCTCAGCAAGGTCTTCCCTGACCTTCCTCCCTCCACGATAAACACTGAAGTCTGCAAATAATTTAGAAAAAGTCATGTTATGCGTTAGATAAAATTTTCAGAATGCTTTTGAGACAGTTTCAGTATAGTCACATAAAACTAAGGAATAGCTTTTCCTTTGGCTCTAGCTCCAAAACTGTATATGTTCACATTCAAATCTCTTGAAGTGGGAAACAATTTCCCCCAAACCATAAACTTCTCTTTTTCTTGTACACACTGTTGTCAGACTCCACTTTTTCCATGTACAGGCCTGAAAGGCATCAGTGATGCTTATCTCAAAGGAAAGCATACAAAAGTTCTGTGTTAGATGAAAGAAACTGGCTTGGTTTCCCAGTTGGTTAAGCATCTGACTCTTGATTTTGGCTCGGGTCATGATCTCAGAGTCCTGAGATCAGGCTCTGGGCTCAGCATGCAGCACGTTTGAGATCCTCTCTCTCGCCCCTTCCCCCACTGCCATGCTTTCTCTCTCTCTAAAATAAATAAAATAAACATTTTATAATAAACAATACAGTTTAAGAAACCAGCTCATGATCAAGGTTCTAGTTGTAGATAATATTCTATTCCCTTCCCATGGCCCACAATTCTTGCCTTTACTACCCTCAATTTTTGCCTAGGTTCTTGATCCCAAAGATATCAAAAATTACCTGTGCCATGGTTCTTAATCTCAGATGCCCAAATCGTCTTAATTCCAAATCTACTGTTTACTCTGATCTCTTGATCCTGGCTTCTTGCCTTGCCCCTACTACTCAAGCATGTGCCCTGAGGTAACACATACATGCTCCTAAGATACACACATGCTTAGAAACAAATGCCTAGAAACAAAATTATTTCCAAGAGGTGTATAATAACCAAAGAGCTGGGATTAAAATTTTAAATATAACATATATCTAAAAGACAGTGAGGTAGAAGTGTTAATAATAACCATGAGTATAAAGAGCTTCCTAGAGGTGTGAGGCTCAATGCTAAGTATTTTATATACCCTATCTCATTTAATCTCAATCACTGTAAAGTAGTCTTACTAAACTCACTTCAAAGAGGAAAACTGAGGGTTAGAGGAATTAAGTAACTTTCCCAAAGTAAGCCACAAAGTTAATAAATGTCATACTCTGGGCACCTGGGTGGCTCAGTGGGTTAAAGCCTCTGCCTTCGGCTCAGGTCATGATCTCAGGGTCCTGGGATCGAGGCCCAAGTCGGGCTCTCTGCTCAGCAGGGAGCCTGCTTCCTCCTCTCTTCCTACTTGTGCTCTCTCTGTCAAATAAATAAAATAACCTTTAAAAATAAATAAATAAATAAATAAATAAATAAATAAATAAATAAATGTATGTCATACTCCATATCCCCTGCTCATTCTTTTCTTTTCTTTTTCTTGAGAGAGAGAGAGAGCATGCCTGTGGGGGCGGGGGGGGAGGGTGAGGAGCAGAGGGAGAGAGAGAAAAATCTTAAAAGGGCTCTATGCTGGGCGGGGCTCAATCCCATAATCCCGAGATCATGACCTGAGCTGAAATCTAGAGTTAGATGCTTAACCAACTGAGCCACCCAGGCACCTCCATACTCCATGTTCTTGACCACTATGGTATATCACCTAAATGCAAGACTTCACATAGATCCAGAAAATTCACATTAAAATCTGGCTCTTTTTATTTATAAGATGAGTAACTTTGGTCAAGTCACTCAGTCTTTTCAAGCCTTGCTTCTCTCATCTATCAAAATCAAGAGTTTAGAACTCGTATCTATTTCAAGGAGTGGTTTCAGGGTTTAAAGGAGATAAGGTAAAAGAAAGTATTACATATGCTACACATAGTTCTATAAAAACATGCTTCTATTGTTACATGGGACTTTTAGGGTCACTGATGATGCTTTGTATTTGTAAGAGGTAAGAGTATTCCTGGACTGGAACTCAAAGGAGAGATGTCAGCTTCCAACTAGGAAGAAAACAATTTAATTTTCAAGAACATCCTAAGATAAACATGACACTAATAGGAATAAAAAGCACCCATTTCCTGGGAGCAGGCAGAGTATCAGCAGTTACCTGGTTCCACTGGCTGCACGGGGTCCTCCTTTTCAATGATGACATTCCCTGGCCAGTTACTTGCAGACATAGAGAACGGAACTGGGGTGGGGGAAAAGCAAACAGGTGGCACAGAAGTTCCTTCAATTGGAGGTAGCGTTCGTGTCATTTGAAAAGAATCGGGAGATTTTTCCTTTAAAATAAACAGGTTAAATAAACTGTTAGATGATGTTATATGTTTAGTATTGACAGAAACTACCCCCTAGTTGCTAAAAATATTTAAGAGAGAGACTTCAAAGTTGCCCACTGTCCCACATTCATTTTTAAATTATCCCCAAGGGCTCAAAAATGTTTTGTAATGTTATCTCTGTATCTAAGTTGCTCTAAATTGTTAATTGAGAAGCCTGTTTTTCACCTGATGGGGAATAGTGTATATGTATTCTCTCTGCTTTCTTCAGGAAAGAAAAAAACTAGTCATGAGACCTAAAAAACAACTACAATTTACTGCGATTTCTCAGTCTTTCCATATACACTTTTTCACAGCAAAAGCCAAACTTAACCTTTTTACTTCCAAGGGAATATGTTTTGGAATTTAAAGTAACTTCTTAAAAAAGGAATGTCTCCTTTAAATATTAGTTGGCATTTTCTCTGTTTTTTAAAATACAGGTGTCATTGAAATAATAATTTAAAGCAGAATGAGAACCTCTAAATTTAAACAAGAAAGAACATTCCCTATCTCGACCTGCAATCCTTACTTCTGTTTCCCACATTTCATTGTCTATAGTGTATAACCTTCCACAGCTCATGAGGTGTAACAAAAAGATAAAAAGCAAACTAAAAGTCAATCCACACAGAGTTGAGAAAATAATTCAGCATTCAACCTGAAGTAAGAAGACAGGCCTCTAAAAGGATGCTTTGTATCTTTGCTTTGTATCCATTCTCCATTAAGTCAAGGTTATGCATGATTATTTAGAATTTTCTCACTTGTGTGTTTAACAGCTTAACTCTGAATTTGCTTTAAGTTTGTAAGTCTCCAACTCTAACCATTTTATTTAGTAAATCTATCTTAAAAGACCCTTCTTTGATTTGAAAAGAAAATGAATTTTTTCCCATTCTCTTTGCAGTGCCATGATAGAGAACTGGCCGCAACTCTATACCCTCTCTCTTCGTCGCACACGTGCTGACAGAGTTCTGTGCAGTACATTTCCTGAGCTCAGATCGCTGAGGGGCAGAGAAGGTGCTGCGGGGAAGTAACAATCATTTGTTTCTTCTAACTCCAATTCTTCTGTCCCACTGGGTCGTGGAATGGCGAAAACAAGTGTGTGGCATCCACCACAAGCCACCTGCAGAATAAAACCACAGATTGATTAATCAACATTGGTTTCAAAGACAAATTGGTTTTTAACAGTTTTCAGCTACAAAACATTTACTTAATGGTAGACTTCCTAGGTAGTCAGTCTCTCTCCTCCTTCCCAATACACACACAAACATGAACTATAATGTGTCTTCTTTAAACACAACTGAAAATTAGAACAAGTGTGCACACCATTTTACTTCCAATTTATCTGGCACATTATGTTTCTCCTCACAAGTTAGAAAATGTTATTTTAATCTGAGAGTAACACCTGGAAAAAATTACCCAGAGAAATTCTACTTGAAAAAAAAAGTGATCCAAGAAGAAATCAATCTCTTGGGATAGTTATGTCTCCAAACCTTTTTCTCTGCATGAATACTTGAAGTTCAATGCTTAAAAGTCCTTACAGCAAAATGTAAGCATGCATGATGGTAGAACAATGAAAATTAAACCAACATTCAAAGCATTTTGAGAAAGAACTGATTTTCAATAAAATGTCTTACAAAAACATTGTGTAGTACTTGTACAGATTTTTTTAGCAACTTTATAGTGTTCTACATAGTGGTTATAAGAATAGCATACTCTTACCCTTTCATAACATTGTAAAATTATTATTATTATTTTAAATAAGTCTCAGTGATATCTAATTCAACAAATATTTATAGGTGATTGTCAGACACTCTGCTGGCTGCTGGAGGAGACAACAAGCTTCTAGGCATGGCACAGTTCTGGTTCTCAACAGACACAGGAGGGCAAAGCAGGAGGGTCAAGATTAGGGTGAAAAGATGATGCTCAAAGGAGGAGAATTAGGAAAGGGACAGATTTTCTGAGTGGCACAATGTCTGACATTTGGCTTTTAGAAAATTAGTATACTGATTAGATATAACCATGATATTCTTTAATATGAACATAAAAATACCTACTTTCTATGAAGTACTGCAAGACTCAAATATAGGAATATGACAATGTAAACAGGGAGATGTGATATCCTTACCAATTGAACTATAAATCTCAAAAAATTAGAGCACAAAGTGGGAATGAACTGATTGGTAAAATTCTCTAGTCCAAGTCCTAATTTTCCATGTCGACCATCTCCAAAAGTATACATGAGACCTACATCTAAAATGCAAAAGAGAGAGAGAGAGAGAGAGAGAGAGAGAGAGAGAGAGAGAATTATAAGACTTACTTGTAATAGATCTATTTGTAAATAGACAAATATATTTACTTATTTCTTACATTGCAATTATAATTTCACCCTCAAATGCTGCACCAAGTTTACTCTCATCTATTGATATATCCACACTCTCTATGGTCTCTGTGGTCATACACGTAACACTAGGCAACAGATACTCTAAGAATAAATCACTAAGCCCTTGATGGTTGGCAAATTCGAAGCCCGGTCGCACGTAGCACTGTGTGGAACAGCAGCAGCCCAGCATGAGCTCTCTCTCCATACACAGCATCTTCTCCAGGGGAAGGAGATTTGTGGATTCTGACCCCCTATGTTGCAATACAATCTGTGTTTTTTCCACTCAGGTTTCTCAACCTTGGCACTACTGACATTTGGTGCCAGGTAATTCTCGGTTGTGTGGGTGTGTCCTGTGCACTGTAGGACGATTAGCAGCATCTTTGGCTTCTACCTACTAAATATCCATAAAACACCCTGCCTCTGAAGTCGGGACAATCAAAAATGTCTGCATTGTCATGTGTCCCTGGGCGACAAGATGGCCACTGGTGGAAAACTATTGGCTTAGATCAATCCAACTGTCTCTTTTACTAATTCAGCTCCTGGGCTGTGGAACGCTGCTGAGGAAGTACCATAAGCCAACCCTGCTGACTGGGCCCCTCTCTGGCCCACGATAATGTAAGTAGTCTTGCTGCTGCTCTCCAGTTAACCCTACTGCCAGGGTTAACTGAACCTTCTGTTAAGTTCTGAACCTTCACTCCTCTTCTCAAGCCCTTCCTCACACCCTCTCTCAAGTGGTGGAAAGTGCCATGGAAGCTGAAGGAGGGAAAGGGGACCAGGATGAGTGCAGAAGAGGGGGATTTCCTTCTAGTGTGGGGACTGGGGAAGGCTTTTAAACAGACCTGAAGGATAATTAGGATTTTAGCTGCAAGGAAACACATATGAAGACTTTGAATCAAGAGAAAACATAACACAGTCAAGAAACTGAAAGGCAACCAATGTGCTTGGAGCACAAAGGGGACAGTGGTATAACTTGAAGAGATAGGAAGGAACCATACCACAGAGGGCCCCGTTGGTTCATATTAAGAATTTCTGTTGGGGCGCCTTATATATTGTTGCCTCCTTTGTTGTAGGTTAATTGGCTATATAAATGTGCATTTATTTCTGGACTTTCTATTGTGTTCCACTGGTCTATATTTATGCCAGTACCACAGTTTTGATTATTATAGTTTTGTAGTATATCTTGAAGTCTGGTATTGTGATACTTCAAGCTTTGTTACTCCTTATCAAGATTGCTTTGGCTA
>PITA01033066.1:0-13191 GCA_004023965.1 Spilogale gracilis | reverse complement strand
ATCATCATCACCACCACCATCACCATCATCACCACCATCACCATCACCACCACCATCATCATCATCACCATCATCACCACCACCACCACCATCATCATCATCACCATCATCACCATCACCAACCCCACCACTATCACCATCCCCACCATCTTCATCTTAGTACTCCTTCATGGAGGAAGTGCCTTAGCCTCCTTTCTGACCTGCACTGGTTCTGGCCCTTGGCCTTCTCAGTGGTAAAAGGTTAGAAATAAGAGACTGCGTGTTAACTCCATGAAGAATGGAATCTTCTTCTTTACCCTTTGATTTCTGTTTTTGTCTGAAACTCCCTGCCTGCCACATCAGAATACAACTCCCGTTCTCTGTCTCCTCTGAGGCGCTGTTTGGACCCCGTGTGGCCTCCTCATATAATGCCTTCCTGCCTGCTGGCTGGACAGCAGCTGTGTGTCTTTCCTGCCTGGCGGCGGCTGCCATCTCTGCCCCTTGGTGCCTTCTGGGGCTCAGTCTCCCCCCTCCTTGCCCTCCTCAGGGCATGTCAGTGCTAGACATGGGCCTGCCCCATCTTGGGTGGGATGCGGCGGGCCATCTGCTCTCACCAGCCTGTGTTGCGGGTGGGAGTTAGCTGAGCACCTGCTGGGTACGATCGGTCACCGGCTAAGGTTCATGCTCCTGGGCACACAGGCACGTTGGCAGAAGCAGTGTCCGGGGGCTTGAAGGGGGCTCTCATGCTCTCCAAACTCTGGAGCATGCTTGTGGGTAGGATGTTGCAGACCTACTCGGAGTGACCCAGAGGGCAGTGTTGGGAAGCCCTCCAGGGGCAGGGAGACAGTGAAGCCTGCACTGCCACAGTCCAGTGGAGGCTGATTCCCAGGTCCTCTGATGATGGGGGCTTGGATTGAGCCCCCATGCTTCCCCAAGGAGCGTGGGACTCCCTCAGAATGCTGATCCCCAATACTTCTTGAGGGGATGCTTGGCTGCAGAGCATGTTGGTTGCAGCTCTGGACATGGCCCCCTCTTGACATAGTGATTCCCAGGCCAAGCCCACGTCTGTCCGTGACTCCATGTGGATGGGCACCACTCCTGACCTCAGCAAACTCCTTGAGCATGCGGGAGCTGCCAGCCACGGGTCCCCTCTGCTGTGTCTGTCCGTATCCACCAGCCCTTCCACCGGTCCCCAGAATATTAGATTTGCCTACAAGCAGGGACCAGACTGCCCATGCTCGGCAGAAGCTGGGTTTTAAGGGGACAATCTGTGCAGTGGTCACCATGTCCCTGCCATGTGCCATAGGCAGGCACAAGGATGAGACCTGGAAGCCTCCCAAGGGCAGACGAAGGACAGGAGAACCTGCTGGGCTAATGTGAAGCTCCCGCCTGTCGCCCTCCCTGACCTGGTCTGGTGGGTCAGGACCTCTGATCGCTCTTCCAATTTTCCCAGTTTTGTGTGGATTTGGCCTCAGGAGAGACTGTCTGGGGATATTATCTCAGAAGCTCCCTAAATGGAATTCACTGGGGTCCCTGGTGGCCCCGGGTAGCTCCGGGTGGCCCGAGCACATGGACTCCCAGCTGCCTAGAGCTGCGTGGGGCTCAGTGTTGCATCTGCCAGCCAGCATCCTCCACCTGCCCGCCTGAGGACAGGTCTGCTGCTGCCTCTAGAACCGGAGTGATGGGGGCCGAGCCTGGGCTTGAGTTATGTCTCTGGGGCCCCAGCAGCCTGCTGGCCCTTGCCCTCTGTCCCCCGAGGAGACCTGCAGGCCAGCCAGGGGGAGGGGGTAGTTGCCTGGGAGTCTTGGTGCTGAGGAGCCGCAGCAGAGGTCGAGGCTGGATTTAGTCTGGGAGACGGGGTCCCCCTGCTCACAAGACAGGAGGAATAAATCAGGAGAAATTACACAGTGCATCTTTTATTTTTTCCCCCTACATTATGTTTTTTGTTAAAGAAATATAGTCTAGCTGAAAATTCATGAGTGGTGATTTTTAAAAGTGGGCAGACAAGGGCGCACCCATGCTACTGAGTCGGGGGCAGGGTTCTAGAATGTGCAGGTCTTGCATCCGCTGGGAGGTGAGCTGGTGCTGAGTGCTCTGTGCAGGGGGTCTGGGGTACTCTTGGTCCCTCTGTCCCTGCCCTGGCTCATCGCCAGCCTGCCCTCTCTCGGGCAGACCACAGCCGGGTGACTACCCAGGCGCTCAGCCAGGGGCCCGGGGCCATGTGGCGTGGGAAGGACAGCCGGGGAACGCAGCCGCTGAACAGTGACTGATCCACATCAATGACCACTGATCCGCATCACTGACCGGTCTCCCGCGCTTTCAGGAAAGGCCAGAAATCTAGATCCTCATGTTCACCCTCTTGATTTTTTAAACTGGCAACTAATTAAAATAATTGTAGAACACCATGTCCATTAAACAGAGTGCGTGAAGGGGGGGATTCAGCAGGTGGTTCTCAGTTAACCTCTTACCTTAGTGCTTTGTGTGGAGGTTTATTGCAATAAATGAACCAGCATGGATACATTATTGCAGAAAAAGCCCATAGTTGCCTGGGTGGCTCAGTGGGTTAAAGCCTCTACGTTCAGCTCAGGTCATGATCTCAGGGTCCTGGGATTGAGGCCAGCCTCTGACTCTCTGCTCAGCAGGGAGCCTGCTTCCTCCTCTCTCTCTGCCTGCCTCTCTGCCTACTTGTGATCGCTCTCTCTGTGAAATAAATAAATAAAATCTTAAAAAAAAAAAAAGAAAAAGCCCATAGTTGATTGGGGTTCCTCCCTTCTTCTTCAGGTCCTGTTTCTGTCCCAGGACTGCATCCAGGTCCCCACATGACATTTAACATCACCTTCTCCTTAGAATCCTGTGGCTGGGACAGGGCCTCGACCTGTCCTGGCTTCTGGTATCCTCTCTGAGCTCTGGGGAGAATGACCATGCTAAGCCCGCGTGCCTGGGGTCCTGGTTGTCCCCTCCTTCACTGCTCATGGTCCACTCTGTTTTGTCTCTGTGCTTGTGTCTGTAAACATGCCCAAAGAAGGCTCCTGGACCACAGAAGAACTGTCCAGCGTGATGCGTCTCACTGCCCTGCCCTGGGGGTGGGGGTCAAGGGTGAGCTCCGGGGCTGGGGTGGGGGCAGGTCGCTCTGTTGTCTCCGGCTGGGACAGCATAACCTTCAGGGCCATCTGGTCTCTCAGGAATGGTGGGGCCCTGGCGGTAGGAGAGGGACAGTGTGGGGAGCACTGAACTGGGGGGACCGGATCTCCATGGAGAAGCCTGGAGATGGCTTGAGCAAAAGGATGCGTCACCATGTGGAATGAAGGGTTACCCTGGCTGCATTCTCGGTGGTCACTTGTGGGTGCACGGCCTTGTGCCCTGGCGATGCTGGGGGGGGCCACCTGCGGTCAGCCCACAGCACCTGTCACAGGTGTCCTGGCCCCTTCTGCGCCCTGCAGAGCTCAGGCTGGTCCTTCCCCACCTGTGCCTGGGGTGCTGGCTGCTCTTGTCTCCTGCACTCTGCACACACCCCCCAGCTTCCTTGGCACTGAATCTCCCTCCCTCCCTTCCTCTTTGTGCTTGCTTTCTCTTTCTCTTTCTTCTCTGCACCCACAACACCCACAGCCCCCACCCTGTGCCCTCCTTTCTCTGCTTTTACCTCCCGCCTTACTCCTTCCTCTAAACAGCCCCCCTCCCCAGCACACTCCTTGGAGCAGCTAAACCCTCGCCTCTCTCAGGGGTCCCTGCTCCTGAGCCAACAAGCTCCCTTCATGGAGGTGGCCTCGCTGCAGATGCTGAGCCCCTTAGGGCTCAGAGGTGATGGGGCCAGGTGGCTTCCTGGTGCTCACAGGGGCCGGTGGGGGGGGTGCCCAGAGTTACCTGCTGTCCCCTCCTCTCCTCCTTCAGCCAGGTGGCGGGGGGGTCCATCCAGGCCATTCCTTCCCGGGTGCCGTGATGACAGTGGGTTGGGAGGTGCAGGTGTGGCTAGAGCTGTGACGCTCTGAGGGCTCCCAGTGTGTGCGTGGAGGGGGCAGTGTGTGCCCCTCGGCCCCACCCGGCCAGCTGGCCTCCTCAGAGCTGTCTGGGCCACTCCACGAGCAGCGGGGACAAGCTGTAGAGGAGGGGGTGGGCGGCTGCTGGGACTCCTGCCCTGCCTGCCTGGCCGGGGCAAGGAGCCCGGAAGTGATCCCGTAGTTGGTAGTTTTCCGGAAAGACCCCAGCCAGCCTCCGGGAGCGCAAACCACGGGGAAGCCAGGTCCCTGTGGGAGTCGATGGGCTCTATGGGCCTGTGCTCCCTGTGTTCAGCCAGCTCAGAAGTGTGGCCTGGGGCCAACGGCACAGATCAGTGGCCAACCACAAAGAAGCCTGCGTGGCCCTGGGGCGTGGCCAGCGAGCCTGCAGCAGGACGGAAGCCTCATTCCCAGACCTTGGTGGAGGCCTGCTGGGCACTCTGCCAGCACCAGACATGGGGCCCAGGCACCAAGCACCCTGGGATAGGGGTTCCTGGGGTGAGGCTCTCAGCTTCTTCCTCTGCCCAGTCTGACCAGCCCAGTGTGGGGGAGGGCTAGAGTGGGTCTGGGGAGCCCGATGGTGTTAGGGCTGGGGTCTGGGGTGAGGCCCACAATGTGTGGGGAAAGTTGTCTCCTCTAGCCTCACTGTCCCCCTCCTGGTCTTTTACTCCCTCCCCAGTAGCTTGTTCTGGAGACTGGGGATTGCTAGCAGTCCTTTACACTTTAGTGAGACTTAGCCAGCCTGCTCTGTCTTTCTGGAGACCCTGCAGTGGCCACTGTTCAGCGTGGGCCTATTGGGTACTGGCCTTAGGCTACATGCTGGATGCTGGGCGGGGTACCAGCTGCCCACCCCACCCCCCCATCTTAACGTTGAGAAGGCTGAGGCTCAGATAAGTGAACTTGCCAGGAGTCTTCCTTCAAGTGTGCTGGGACGATGACCTGACCCAGGAGGGTCTGAACTGACCTCTAAGCACCCTTACAATGATGATGGTCATTCAGTGGAAAAGCTAGAGGCCACCTACGAATAATACAAAAGGCTTATTCCTGTGTTTTCCAGCCTTGGGATGGGGGGCACTGTAAACAGCATCTGGGCTTCTAGGCTGGCCCAAGGCCTCAGGCAACAGGCCTGACTCAGCTTCCTGTGCCGGCACTGGCTGTGGAGGGGACGAGCTGTCCTGGCTGCCACGCCCCAGTCCGCCCCTGACCCCACCAGGGGCTTTGTCACAGGGAGGCCCAGAAGTTCTTCCTTTCCTGCCACTGTCCTCAGACCCCACTGTGGGACATGTAGGGTCATCCAGGAACTTCGGGCTGCCTTCCGTCCCAGGCCAGGGAGCCTCCAACCAACCCCTCCCTTGCATCTGGCTCAGATCCCCTCTTGTCCCTGCATCTGTCCATTCCTGGACTTTAAATAGCCATGGCCAAAGTCAGTGCCCTGCTCCTCCCTCCTCTGCCAGAGCCAATGCCCTGCTCCTCCCATCTCTGCCAGAGTCCTTGCCCTGCTCCCCCCCTGCTCCCCTCTGTGCCAGGGCCTGCACACACGGCACACACGTGCCCCCTGAGCCAGCCTTTCCCACTGCCCATGGGCAGGCTGACCAGCCCTGGGGCACAGCAAGACAACCAGAGGGCATTCCGATGGCTGGACGGCTAGGGTGCCTGGGTTGCAGGTCACACTGACCCCAAACTCATTGTGACCTTGAGGAGGACGGGAGGGTGGGGCACAGGGCAGTAGTTCCCGCAGCGGAGGGTGGCTCCTCCCCTGCCCCTCCCGGGTTCCTGTCATCCTTTCCTTGAGGCTGTGGCTGTTCACGCCCCTCCAGAGCTGGGGTGGGTGGTGATGTGGCCGTGGAGCCTGGGTGGGACGTGGCCTGTAGCTGCTGTTGGCCCAGGTCTGAGCAGGCATGAGCCTGGTGCAGCGGCCGCCCAGCAGGAGCCTTCTCCCTGGTCCTCCCTGAGCAGGAGCAGAGCTGCTGAGCACTCCTCTCTGCCCCGGCGTCTTGGTGCTCAGGCTTTGGGGCTATTTTTAACTCGAGTGTGGTAAGTGCATTTGTACAGGAAACCACTCTCCTGATCAATCCCTGCAGCTGCCCAGTGCGGACGGCAAGCTCATGCGCCGGCCGGGCGGCTGAGGGCTGTAACTGGAGCCCGTCAGCTGACCAGGGTGGGACAAATCCGGCTCCTTGGACGACTGCGTCCTGCTGGTCCTATCTGGTTACCACAGCCCATCCCCACCTTAATATAACTCCGAAACCATGCCTGGCACTCGGGCGGGAGCAGGGCGAGGCTGTGACCTGGTTGCTGGCCCCACCGGGCTGTGGGAGGGGGTGCCAGGCCAGAGATGGGCTTGTTGCGGGGCCTGGGACCCGCAGGCCATCTTAGCACCCAGGGGATGTGGGGGAGAAGGCGCGAGCTTCCCGCAGGCCTCGGCAGGGACTCCTGAGGTTAGGAGGCCCCTGACAAAGGGTCAGCCCCATGGCTCATGGCCACTGGGCTCCCTGAGGTCCTCCCAGGACACCTTGCTTGGAATAATGAGACCCAGGGTGGAGAGACTAGGGAGCCGGGGATGGGGGCTCCCTGGAGGCGGATGGACTTGCATCCCCACTTTCCTGGGCTGCGAGCTCAGGCCCTTATCCCTCCCAGCAGGGTCCCTGGGTGGTCCTCCCTGAGCCTTCCCAGAGGGGGGCTAGGTCCTGTGGCAAACTGCTTCTGCCTGTGGCTGGGACTCTCTCTGACTTGGCGCAGCAGCTTCTTCAGGTGGTCAGTGTCCAGCGAGGAGGGTTTTGGAGGCTCGACTCCCTTTGCCGGGAGGGCAGACCCGCTCCCATCTCCTGCAGGAGAGACTCCGTTTCACTTGATTAACAGATTTCAAAGTACCTTGGGGCCACGGCTGGCTGTGGGCACAGACAGGAGCTGTTCTAGTGGTGCTGACAGGGGGACACAGTCCACAGGTTCCGGGAGGGGCGGGACATGGTGAGGTGTGGGGGAGGGGCCCTGAGGGCCCCCGCGGGTGAACGGGAGGCTCATGGCTTCACATAGCCTTTGGCACTGCCCGACTGAAAAAACACGTGCACATATTTTCTTCGAAGAATAAACAGCTAATGAGAACACGGAGGGTGTTGGTAACACGGCTCCCGCCAGAGACAGCCTCTCCTGGCCTCTCTGGGAGGCTTGGCTGTCCCCAGGCTCCTCCCAGCTGGGCAGTCCCACTCTCCCTCTGCCCAGAGGCTGTGGGCTGCCTGGCCTGGTGCCTCTCCCTGGGAACAAGGTGGGCACTGCCACCATCCCTACCTGGGGTCCTGCCTGCCTGGAGTAGGGAGGCAAAGACACGCACCCCGACCTGGGGAGGCCAGCTGCCAAGCCTCAGGGCCAGAGTGTGCACGAGAATGACCTAGCGGTTCGGTGCCTCCTCCTCCGAGAGGCTCGGCCGCATGCCCACAGTCATCCATAGAAGGGACAACGCTGGTGGCCTGCTAACCTTCACCCTGTGTTATCAGCCGCTGTCCTGGGACTGTGCCCCCAGGGGAGGCATTTGTTCAGAGGGGCTCTCCTCCTTGCCCCACGGTCATGGCCCCTAGCTGGGAATCAGAAGATCATGTCAGTCAGGGGAGGGAAAAGATGGGTCTGAGCTGCACAGAAAGGAGCAAAATCCACTGGGCCACAAAAGCATGCACTTCCTAGTGCAAGCCCGAGAGGCAGCCAGGGGAGCCAGCAGCGCCAAGCTGCTCAGAACCTGTCACCAGATGAGTGGACACAAGCAGGTGCCCGCCCCAGGGGGGCCTGGGACTCCCGGCGTCTCCACAGGAGAAGAGGAGGCACGGTTTGTGGTGACTTATTAAACAGTAAACCCCATAAAAGACAGACTTTCTTATGCTCTGGGCACAGCCATCTACTCCAAAGGTGCTTGTAAATGTTGCATGTGGCCTAAAATTTTCAGTGGGCATTGATTGAGTTGACCATAGAATTATGCCATAAACTGACAGGCCCTCAGACCTCCATGTGAAGAGCAACTCAGTACCTCTTCATCTCCCCGCTGCAAAAGGAAACACGTTCCCTAGGGTCCCAGTCTGGAGTTGGGCCCCTCTGCGGACCCTCGGGTTGGGTTGCCAGTGCCTTCCCAGTGAACACCCTGGAAACGACCTGGCAACGGGCAGAGGTCAGGCGTGTCCCCAGCATGGGTCCAGGCTGGCATGAGTGGTGCGAGTGAGCGGGCGGCCGGAGGCAGTAGGGAGGGGACCGGCCTGCAGACGGGCAGCTCTGGCCACTGGGACTCGGCGTCTGGACTGCCAGGCAACAGTGCCTGTCGGGACGGAGGTCCTGGGAGCTGGGAGCCGCTGACCCTCGCAGGCTGGAGTGCGCGCATCTGTGACTAGCTTTGGCCCTAGGCTTCTAGTCTGGGAGCCTGTTGGACTAGAAGCCCCTTGCTGACAGGAGCAGGCCGCCCTGCAAGGCCTCGCAGGAGGTAGGCACAGAACCATGTTGGCTGAGTGGCTGACCGAGCCACAGATGAAGTGGGAGGCTGGGTGGGGTGGACAGATGGACGAGGGGATAGGTGATGGGGGTGGCCATAGTAGGGCTCATGCTGAGGGCCAGGAAGCCAGCCCTCTCTGCTTGGCCTGCACTCCACCATTAGCTCTAAGAGCCCCAGCTGGGCCTGGCAGCTGCTGGAGTGAGGGGGGTCCAGGGTGCCAGGTGGTGGGAAGGTGTGACTGTGTGTGCAGGGGCTGAGGGGTGGGGGTTCCTGGAGAAGGAGAAAGAGTACAACTAGGTCCCTCTCCCCCACCTTCCTGAGGGTCCGCATTGGCCAGACCATCCGAGTCTGCAAGCCACAGCGTAGTCCCCTGACCCGTATGAGCCATCCTCCTGCCTGTCCCCTACTGTGGGCTCCCTGCCTCCCCAATAACTTCTCCCCTCCTGCTCATCCCCTCCCCAAGAGCCAAGGTGCTCCTTCTCCTCACCAGCCCTTAGAATAACGCTCAGGCCTGGACACCTTCCTAGGGCCACCTCCATGGACCACCCTGCCTGTCATATGCCCCCTGGTGTGGGGGGCAGCCCCCCTCAGGCTCCTATGGCTGGGCCCTTGTCTGCCCCAACAGCCCAGCGGCCGTCCCCCATGGCCGGGCAGAGCTGGTGCAGAGACCTTGGCCGAATGAAGGGGTCCTGTGCGTTCCCCCTGCAGCTCTCCCCACTGCCCTGGGCCCCCAAGGGAGGTCTATCTTCTCAGAGCCATGGGACGTGAGTGTCCCGTGAGGCTTTCCCCAGCATGGCACATGAAAGCTCTGGGGCAGCTGTCGGCCCAGCTGTCGGGGCAAGAGGACAGACTGGGAGCCACAGCCCTGAGGGGCTGACGTCTGTCCCTGATCAGGAAGACACTCCACCCCTCCCAGCTGGGACCCCAGCAGCTGTGCTCAGTCCTCCAGGGACACCAGGCCATCCCGCTGCACCCCACACCCCAGCCACTCACCAACTCCACCCCAGAGGGAAGCAGGGAAACTGGAGGAAGGGTGCTATGCTGCCCGGTGGCCCCTGGGGTTGAATGCTCACCCCATGTTTGGAATGAGTTCCGGGGCACTCGCTTGAGGGTGGCGGTCTGTTCCCAGAGCCACTTGGGCACGTCGGCTGCAGGACAGGCCACCCTCCAGGACCAAGGTGGCCCTCTGGCCCTGTCCCCAGGCTGCCGCGCTGTGGCTGCTGGAGTGCCTCTAGTGGCTGGAGTGGGCATTACAATGTATCCCCTGCAAGGTTCTTACTAAGGTGGCATCTAGGAGCTCTTATCTGTCTATACCCCACCATGGGTTGGTATAGGAATGGAAATGGTATGTCGCTCCTTGCCCTTTATTGCTGGGATGTGCTGGCTATCATTGGGTAGAGAGTTCTCTGTGTGTTTTGGATGACGGTTCTTGACCTGGCCAAAGATGATCCTCCATCTGAGACTTGTCTCCTCGCTCTCACAGAAGCATCTCTGGCAGAGTAGAAGTTTTAAAATTTCAGCACTGCCTAGTTTTGGCTTTCACGGACCTATGCTTGGTGCCACATGTAACGAATCATAGCCCAACCCAGTCCCTTCTTGGGGAGATGGTTTTTCTTTAAGAGACAGAGGGGTGAACGATTCACCGCCTTTTTACTCCCGGTTTACAGAGTGTTTTCTGTCTAAGGTGTGGTCACCTGCTTAGCCGCCAAGGGGAAGCAGGGGCCAATGCCATGCCAAACCGGGTAGCAAATGTGTAGTAAAAATGCAGTTTCCATCTGGCAACTTCCAACAAGAATTGTGCTGGGACATGAGAGGGAGAGCTCCTTCAGGACGTTCTGCACCTGATGTCACTCAGGGCGCTGCAGGAATACAAACAGGGCTGGGGCGGCCCCGTGGAGTTGGGGCCCTGGGGGCCTGGAGCTTATTAGGACCCAGTCTGATGAAGGCAGCCCAGGCTGGTGCAGAAAGGGGCTGGGGGCCAGGCTCCCCCGGAGCAGCCCGAGGGGCTGCTAGTGCTGGACAGAGGGGCCCCTTGCTCCATTTCCTCCCAGTCCAGGGATGGAATGTATGTCCTTCCAAAATTCCTATGCCAGAAGCCCAGCCCCAGTGTGACAGTGTTAGGAGGGGAGCCCTTGGGAAGTAACCAAGTAGTGAGGTCAATGGGGCCCCACGAATGGGATTAGTACCCCAATCAAGGGCATCCCAGAGAGCTCCCCTGCCCCTTCTGCCAGATGGGGACACAGGAGGAAACATCCACGTACAGCCCAGGACCCACGCCTACCCACACTGTGGTCCTTGGCTCCACTGGCCACCCAGCATTCCTCCCTCCAGGGGCAGGATGGAGGTCCTCTCAGTGACCACTCAGGCAGGGGGACGGCATCAAAATGACAGCTGGCCCGCAGGGCGCACCAGTCTCCTGCTGCTGGAACGAAATACCTCAGTGACAGATGCTGTGGATGGAGACAACAGACTTGTCACCATACAGTTCGGAGGTCCGAAGTCCAACATGGGTCTCCCCAACCCCCTGCCCAGGTAGGAGGTTGCATAGGGCAGATTCTCCTGGGGCCTCCAGAGGAGACATGTTTCCTCATCTTTTCTGGCTTCTGGAAGCACCTGAGCTCCTGGCCCCTCCTTGGTTGTCAGAGCTAGTGGCACCTGGTGTGTCTCTGTTCCTTGTCACCTCTCCTCCTCTGACTGTTTCAAGGACCTTTTTGGTCCTGGATTGGGATCACGGATAATCCAGGAAAATGCCCCACATCAGGGTCCTTAACTGAACCACATCTGCAAAGACCCTTCTGCCACATGAGGGGCTGTAGTCCCAGGTTGTGAGAATCAGGACATGGGCATCTCTAGGGCCGTGGTTCTGCTTCCCATGCAGGGACATGGTGACCCAGGACACACAGTCCCTCCAGGAGGTGGGGTTCTTCCCTCTGGATAGAGCCCTGACCCCTCCTCACGGGGATTCCAGACCCTCATGCTGGTGTCACAGTCTCAGTGAGTGTCCGTGGCCACTTCCAGGAGGACCCTGTGTGGCAGTTGTGTCCCACGCACTGGTCTTCTAATCAGATCCCCCTGCTTGGGCCAACGGTGACCCCCGGGCTGCTCACGGACCCGAAGGAAGTGTGGTGCCATCAACCAGGCTGGGAGGGACTGGCGGGAGGCCGGCGAGGGGGCTGCCAGGAAACCTGGGTCCCGTCTGTCTGTGTGCTGGCCTCCCTCCCCCGACCCCGCACCGCGCCGCAGGGGAGAAGGGGCTGGTGGGGAGGGCTGTGGGGCAGTTGCCCAGTTCCCACTCCTGTGCGACCTGGGCGCGGCCCTCAGGCCTACAGCCCTGCCTGCTCCCCCCCCCCCCCCCGAGCTTCTGGTGTTGGCGCCAGCCGACCTTCCTCTCCTCCGGACGTGTCCTGAGCAAGCCCACAGCCAGGGCTGCGCTCGCCCCGGGGGGGGCCCTAAGCACCAAGCACAGCTGGGCTAGCAGATCCCCCCAAGCCTGCAAAGCGTGTCTGAGGGCCCCAGGAGGGGCACGGCCATCCTGACGGCACATGACTGGTGTGGCCACACAGTCATGAGCAAACATGCTCCTATTTCCAGCCTCCTGCACGCGAACTTGAAGAAAAATGAATAGATTGCAGTTTTAGTTAGGACAGAATGCGCCTGAGCGCCGGGCTGCCCCATGCCCCACCCCCACGACACCCCCCGCCAGAGGGTGCTTTTGCGACCATCCATGAACCCCCAGGGACGTGCCATCGCTGCTCCAAATCAAGGGCTTGCCTCAGGTCGCCTGGGTGCTGCATTCTTTGGCTCTAGACAGACAGTGATGTGCAGCCTGGTTACATGTCACACTGCCTTGTCACCACCCTAAAGTCCTCTGGGCTCCGCCATCTGTCCCTCCCGCACCCCAGGCAAACTCTGGTCTGTTCTGTCTCCATAGTCGTGCTTTTCCCAGGACGCCATCCGGTGGGCCCTGCACCGCGTTACTGCGCTGCCTTCACTCAGTGCCCCCCTGAAGGCCCCTCCCTTTCTCCGTGGCCCGAGAGCGCGTGACTTTCTGTTCTGCAGGATGCTCCGGGGTCCACAGGGATTGGGTAGGAGGATGAGTCCTGACTACCCCTTGTGTGGGACTTTGTGGGGCGGGGGCTCTTCCTTAATGGTGCAGTGCTCAGTCCCAGGGCTCTGGGATGACTTGAGTCCTTGAAACCCGGTACACAACGCCTAACCCCCAGGACCTCAGACCTTATTAAGAAATAGGCTTGTTGAGGATGGAAGTTCGTTAAGGTGAGGTCATGAGGGTGGACCCCAAACATGGCCGGTGTCCTTCCAAGTAGAGGACATTGGGGTACAGATGTGCACACAGGGAGGGGGCCAGAGGACAATGGTGACAGAGAATGTGGGTGGATTCTGCTGGCCAGTGAGGCCGCAAGCAGCAGAGGCTGGAAAGACCTGGGACCCACCCTTCAGGAGGACCCCGCCCACGGGCAACTTCACTTTGGACTTTGGGCCTCTGGGACCTGGAGATGAGGCCCATACTGGGGAAGCCCCAAGTCTGTGGGGCACACAGCTGGTGAGCACGCTCCGTGTCCTGCAGCCCCGGCAGCCCGCAAGGTGGCCGCACTGTCGTCCTGGGTGCAGCAGAGGACTTGGGCACAGGCTCCCAGCACACAGCCTACCCAACTCACCGCTGGCTTGTGGCACCCACACTTCAGCCCCTGGGGACCGGGAGAGGTTTGTGCTCATACAGCACGAGGCTGACATCAG
>PITA01033065.1:0-13201 GCA_004023965.1 Spilogale gracilis | reverse complement strand
AGAATTAAGGAAAGACAGGTATGTGTATGAAAAAAGTCCAAGTTAAAAAGTTAAAAAATTAAAACTGGTTTCTATATTGTGGTAGTATTGAATAGGAAAGAAGGATTACCTTGAAGCTTATATCTATATGTATATTTTTTTAAAAAAGGAAAGAAAGAAAGAAAGAAAGAAAGAAAGAAAGAAAGAAAGAAAGAAAGAATTAAGGAAAGACAGGTATGTGTATGAAAAAAGTCCAAGTTAAAAAGTTATTATGGAATGTTGTATTAAACATCAAGTTGTAATAATAAGTAGGTTAAAAAAATAAAAGAACAAGAATCATGAGAATGAATTTAAAATGTAAAAATAAATTTAAAAATGAAAAGAATTTTTTTAAAAATGAAAAGTTTTATCTATAAAATATACAGCATTTGGGGTAGTACCAGGAGCTTAATATATCAGTTTTCCCCAGATGTTTGGGTTTTATGGCTTTATGAAGACCTTGTGGTGTTTGTCCTCTTGTTCTTTCGGTTTGCCTTCTGGGGGAGGGGCCTGCTACATTATTTTTCAGTCAGTGTTGCTTGGGCTGAGTCACCCTGCCCCCTATCAAGGGCCTGGGCTCTACAGAAACCAGGTTTTCAGTCTTTTATTCTCTGGAGGTTTTTGTTCTCTTGTGGCTTTTTGCAGCTTTTCAGAGAGTCAGAACAAAGTAAACTGTCTGCACCCAGACCTGCTTCTCAGAGAGAAAGCCTCAGTCTGCTCCACTCTGGGTAGTCCAGAACACACAGTCCCCCTCTGCAAACTCCTCTGCACACTGCCATAGCAGTGGCTTCCTGAGGTCCCTGCTTGTCTCTGGACCCCCATGCCCAGAAACCATGAGCGATATTGGTTTGGACAAGCCTGCCATTGCCCAGACCTCTGTCTGGGGCTCACACCCACGCTAGGTGCCCTTGGACCCAACGGTCCCACACATCACACAGAAGGCTGCGGGAGGGGCCTCCGGTGTGGGCAGGGGTGTGCCCAGCCTGAGCAGTGGTATAAGCAGTTGAAAGCCCCAGGTTCAGGGAGCGCCCACCACTGTTCACTCAGGGGCAGGCGGGCTCCACCTACTGCCTTCCTGGGACTGCAGTTTTATGTCTGTACCCATGGCCGTAAGATTCCGCCAGTTGCCCCTTAAGACCTTTTGTTTTTGAGTGCTTTTCACCAGACTCCAAGTTGATGCTGGTCCCCAAGTACAGGGCATTCTTGTATTGGGGTATTACTTTTCAATGAGTCACTTCTGGTGGCTCCCTCCCCATTCTGTTTATCCTCTGAAATCAGTCTAAGCACTCCCACTCCTCTTTTCCTCTCCATTGATGCTCTTCTGCCTCCATAGAGATCCAGAAGTGTGTAGTCCTACATCTCAGGCTGTTTTCATGGGTGTTCAGAGTGTTCTGGTAGATATTGACTCACTTCAGGGGACTGGTTGAAACAGGGTCTCCTACTTCTCTGCCATATTTCCCCCCCCCATGAGATTTTATTTATTTTTTTGACAGAGAGAGAATGAGAGAACACAATCAGGAAGAATGGGAGAGGGAGAAGCAGACTCCCCGCTGAGCAGGGAGCCAGATTTGGGGCTTGATCCCAGGGATCATGACCTGAGCTGAAGGGAGATGCTTAGCTCACTGAGCCACCCAGGTGCCCCTATAATTTTCCAGTTTTGTTTAGAATGTCTCCTCTATTCCCCAATACATAGATATAGATATAGGTATACATATAGACATAAATATAGATATAGCTATAGATGATATAGATATAGATAGATATAGATATATATACACACACATATATTCCTTAATTTTTACAGACTTTTAATTTTAATTTATATTCAATTATTTAATGTACCTAAAGTTTACTTTTCTAAAAAATGTGGCAGATTCTTTGGGTTGGCTGATTCTATAATAATGCCATAAATCCCATCTCCTGGCATTTCTCTGTTACCAAGGATAGAAGCTAATATTTGATATCTCTGGCTCTTTTGCATTTCAGGGGCTTATGACCTTGGCTGGGCTATTGGCAAAAGTCCCTGGCAAAGGCACTTCTCTGAGTAAAATCAAAAGCTTGTTAAAATTAAACATAAAACCCTGTGAAACCTTTTTTCTTTATACTCTTTTACCCTTCTTGCTTGTCTGTAATTTGGATATCGTGCCTTCAGTTTCTGTAACTGTCTTGCCATGATGAGAATGAAAACTAAATTGAGGATGGTGGAGCAGAAAGATAGAAAGGAGATTGTGTCCTTGACTAGCTGGCATGGACAGAACTACACTCCTCCAGACTTATGTGAAAAGGTAACCCTACATATGTGTAAGCTACTGTATCACAAGGCTTCTGTTACTTAAAGCTGAAAACTGATCCTAACAGGTATGGGAGCCAACATATATTTTCTTCCAAAGGTTTATAGCCAGTTCTGTTTATCTATCTTTTCCCATTAAAATGCCATCTGAATCATTTATTAAATTACCATATATATTGAAATCTATTTTTGGAATCTTTATTCTGTTCCACTGAGTTGTCCTTCTAGCCCTATGATATTAACACATTGATTTGACTCAAATAAATTTGACAACGATTTTATTTATACACACATACACACACAAATACATACACACATGCACACACACACATACATACACACACAGAGAATATACCAGTGCCTTCATTGCAGGGAGAAGGCCTTACAACTATTCCCTATTCCAAGGAAGTTCCAAGGAGTTCAACAAAGTAGTTTTCAGAGCTCAGCCCTGTGTATACTGGGGTGGTGTTTCTGAAGAAATGAGTTACAGAGTGGTGTAATGAAGGCAACACAGCTTGGTGGCCAAGAAATGTTTATTTTAGTTTTAATCTGTCAAGTTTTGCCCCTATACATGTTCTTTCACTTTCTCAGTCTCGTACTGGCTCATCCAGAACATTGGGGATCATGGTGGGTGATCCCTGGTGTCCCACAGAGCTGTAAGAGACTATGATATCATGAATTTCCAGACTAGCGTGTTTCTCTGTAACTATTACATTCTTTCTTCTTGTAGTAAGGAAAATTTCTATATTTGGAATCCATCATCTTCAAATACAATGAATTACCTGTCTACTTCTGTTTAGTTTTAAAAATCAAAATGCACACTAACTTTTTTTTCTCTCATTGTTGGGAGAGCACTTGGTGAGCTTCTGAGAAAGGACATACATTTAATGTGAGTTGGCTCACCTATGGACAAATTCTTACAGACCTCACCCTTGGCAGGAGAGAATGCACAGGCAGCTAGAAGGAGCTGTATTTCTGAGAACTACTATATTTAAGAAAATGTTGGGTTCTTCGTGGGTGAGAGTAACATCTGGGATCAGACTTCACAGGGCTGCATACGGACAGCTGTGCCATTCAGGTATTGCCATTTTTGGTTGCCCTTCATACTGTCAAAGTAACATTTAGGCTATTTTCTCACACATGCAATCAATAATTTTTTGAGCATATAAAGATGAAAAAGGTGAAATCATATACCCTCCCAACGGTCCTTTTCATCTATAATATAGGAACAATTATAGTCAGATGTTGGCTTAGAATGATTGTAAAAAATCATCAAGAGTTAAATGGAGTACTCTTTCTCCCTCCTTCCTACTAATGTCACAAGTTGATTCTGGCTTTCTGGGTCATGGTTCTTTCCCAGGATTAAGACAAATGGATTGAGCAGGAGATTGAGTCATTTGAAATTTATTTTCCTTTGTTTAACTTTAGGTTAGCTTAGAAATTTTAGCCATCCTAATTCATCTTCAAATTTAATTTAAAATATGATAACAAATGACCTCAATTCAAATCTTTTGTAGAATCTCACAGCCTTATAAATATGGATTATAATAAGAATAATGATTTATAGATAATAGGCTTTTTGTATTTCTCTTGAATGTTCTTATGGCTGAAGGTGTATGAAGGGTCAAGTCCTGCTGGGTTCTATTCCTGTCATTCTTTCTTTGTGTCACCTTACCTGTGACTTTAAGTCCTTAATGTCACCAATATCTTAGGAAAATGTAATCCAGGATAGATGACACACAAGTGAAAATATCAGGATATAACTTGATCATATTTTTTCTCTTATTACAAGATTAAAAACCATGGAGATGATTTTCTGGTTCTCCTTTTCTGCGTTTCATTAAAAGCAATAAAAAGGATCTCATGCCTTTCTTTGTCTTGCACCAGGTATGTGAAAATCTGGAAATATCTGCTAATGCGTACCATTTGAAAAGGAGGAAACAGGAAGCTGAAAGTGAACAAAGTATAAAATTGATAGGATGGTCCCAAAACTGCCTCACCATTGTTATTTATGTCCTCTTTAGATGAACCTCAGAGAATTAAACAAAATATAATTCAAAGTTAAGGAAATCACTCACGGGGACTGGTGGACAATGATGCCTTTCTAGACCTTCTGGCAGGTATGAGCATCACAAAGCTAGACCCTAGACTCTGCATTCTTCATGCTATTACTTCATAGTTGTGTGGCATTAGATACGTAATGTGACTTTGCCTCACTCCTTTTCCATATATGTGAAAAAAGGTTAAAATGAGGCTAATAATGGTGTCTACTTTATAGGGAGCTTCTGAAGGACAAATAAGTGTGCATGTATATAAATATATAAAGCGCAGTGTCTACATAGAGTTAATATTGAATAAGTGTTGGCCATCATCATCAGATCCAGACATACTTGTCCCAGTGGATGAGAAACAGGTCCAGTAGAAGTTAGCAAGAAGCTTTCTCATTAACAGTGAAACTGCAGATTTTTCTTTACCTCATGGGAAAGCAGTATAATATTCCCTGTGTTCCCCGATTCTTCCTAGTCTTTGAAAAAATAAGAGAGTACTTGTTCTAATGTCTTCTCCTCCAACTAATAGGAACTTCCAGTGGGTGAATAGTAGTGTAATCTAAGGTATAGTTAATGGGTCATAAGCTGTACTTCTTCCTCTTTCCTATCCCAAGATTGTCAAGGCTTCTAAAGTGGATTAAACAATGCATAATATATGCAGGATCAAAAAAATCGTAAAGATTGTTATTATCAAATGACACGACTATAGCTCTCTCCTGGAAAGCCTATATACAAAGTGTTACATTCTTTGAAGCATTTTTGGAAGCATTGTATGTATGATTTATGCTAAAGAAAACATAAAACATGAAGCAGAGATTTAACATATCTTGCTCAATGACATAGAATTATTGAGATTCAAATAGCAGTTCCATTAATTAGCAGTGCCTCTAATGAGAAGCTAATACTTTAATAATCATTATGCCAGTTTGATATTCCTTGTGGGGAATGTCGTCTAGGAAATTTCTTTAATCAATTACCTTTCCTTGGCATAAATACCTTATGATGCATAGAATGTCTTTAAAATTTCAGGGCCTTAGGAAAAGAACTCATAACTGAACACACTTAAAGAGCAGCACTTATTCTCCACCTATTCGACCAAAATTATTACTCTTTCCCATTTGTGGGAGTCTGCTTTGATTGATACATTTCTAGATTTTAATTTTTTCTTTTTTTTAAATATTTATTTATTTATTTGACAGAGAGAGAGATCACAAGTAGGCAGAGGGGCAGGCAGAGAGAGGAGGAAGCAGGCTCCCCGCTGAGTGGAGAGCCCGACGTGGGCCTCGATCCCAGGACCCTGAGATCATGACCTGAGCCGAAGGCAGAGGCTTTAACCTGCTGAGCCACCTAGGTGCCCTAGTTTTTTCTAAGAATAAATTTATTCTAAGAATGAGATTCCCTATGTCCATTGATTGTAGAAAAAAAGATCACAAATTATATTGTGGAAATTGGGACTGGGACAGGAATGTAGGAAAAAACTTGTAAATAATTGGTGACATTTTAAAACATCCTATTATATTTATACTGATAGAAAAATACAAAATAAGGTAATTTGACTATTTTAGTTGCCTTAGATATCAGTATGAGAGAAGTTCCTTTTTCATTACTTTTTTTAAGGATAACATTTTTAAGTAGTCTACAAACGAGGATGATCCATTAATATTTCAATTATAATCAATAAATGAACGACTTTGTGCATAAGTAATTTTTGCTTCTAGATTGATGAGATATAATATTTCCTTAAGGTGGACTGAAGTACTTCAAAACTATTTTTTTAATATCAATTCATGAGTAAAAGTGACATGTGTTGACAAAAAAATGATCATTGAAGTTTGCAAAACTTTTCAAAATGATTCTCTAATCAGCTGTTAAAAATGATCATGAATTCAGAAATGTTAGGTTAATAGCATTGCTACAGTTAATTAACTTGAAGTGTCTACATGTTCTGTTAAGTCTCTAATGCTTAAATGGCAAATAACAAGTAAAAATATGTGAGGTGTTACTATTTTATGACATAAGAGAATGCATGAAACAGAAATAAACAAGTTGCTGTTTGAGGGGAAAAAAACACAGATTTCAATGAAAGCATCCAAACAGTATTATTGTTATGAATGGGCCAGGAATCAGGGCCTGATGTGGTAAATATCCTTTACATGGCCAACTCCTTTACAAAATATATTCTCATTTTTTTCTTTCTTTCTTTTTTTTTTTTCTGAGAAATAATTGACATAGAATACTGTATAAGTTTAAGGTGAATAGCATGATGGTTTGATTTACATATATTGTGCACAGAGTACCACAATAAGTTCAGCTAATATCCATCTTCTCATACAGATAGAATAAAAAGGAAAGAAAAAAAAATAGAAAAAAGGTTTTTTCCTTGTGAGAAATCTTAGGATTTACTCTCTTAAGAACTTTACCATATGTCATACAGCAGTGTTACCTGTAGGAATCATGTTGTACATTACATCTTTAGTACTTACCGATCTTAAAACTTAAAAATTCTTAAAACTAAAAAAGTTTTTCTCTTTGAACCATCTTCCTCCAACTGCCCCTCCTCGCAACCTCGACCTCTGGTAATCAACCACAAGTCTGATCTCTTTTTCTAGGAGTCTGTTTGGTTCTTTTCTTTTTCTTTTTGGCTTCTACATATAAATGAGATCACACAGTATTTGTCTTTGTCCGACTTATTTCACTTACCATAATGCCTTTAAGTCATCCCATATCATCACAAACAGTAAAATTTCCTCATTTTTTATTGTTGAATTATATTCTATATATTCCATAAATAAATAGCACAACTTCCTTATCCATTCATCCACTGATGAACACTCAGGTTACTTGCATGTCTTGGCTATTGTAAATAATGCTGCTTTGAACACAAGGACACAGATATCTTTTTGAATTAGTGTTTTCATTTTGGGGGAATATATTCCCAGAAATGGAATTGTTGGCTCACATGGTAGATCTTTTTACAACTTTTTGAGGATCCTCCATACTGTTTCCTGGGTGGCTATACCATTTTACAATTCCACCATTGTACCAAGGTTTCATTTTCTCCTCATTCACACCAGCATTTGCTAGCTCCTGTCTTTTTAATAATGGCCATTTTACAAATGTAAGGTAATATCTCACTGTGGTTTTAATTTACATTTCCCTCATGACAAATGATGTTGAGCATCTTTTCATGTACTTGTTTGCTGTTTATATATCTTCTCTGGAGAAATATCTTCAGGTTCTTTACCCAGTTTTTAAATTGGGTTATTTATTTCTTTGCTATTGAGTAATATGAGTTATTTAAGTATTTTCTATAGTAAACCCTGATCAGATATATGGTTTGCATTTTTTCCCCCTATTCTGTAGGTTGTCTTTTTGCCTTGTTAATTGTATCTTTGGCTGTGAAGAAGATTTTAGTTTAATGTGGTCTCACTTATTTAATTTTATTTTGTTGCTTGTGCTTTAGATATCATATCAAAAAAAGTATTACCAAGATCCACATCAAGGAATTTTATATGTTTTCTTTTAAGAATTGTATGGTTTTATGTTTTACATTTTACTCCATTTCAAATTATTTTTTAATCCATTTGGAGTACATTTTAATCCATTTGGAATTAATTTCTGTGAGTGATATAAAATATGGGTGCAGTTTCACTTTTTTACATGTGACTATCCAATTATCCCAGCACAACTTTTTGAAGTGTCCTTTCTCTGTTACATATTCTTGGCTCCCTTGTCAAATATTAGTGACTGTTCATGCTTGAATTTATTTCTGGGCTCTCAATTCTGTTCCATTGATCTATTTATCTGTTTTTATGCCAGTACCATTTGGTTTTTATGACTATGGCTTTATGGTATCTCCTGGAATGAAGATGCCTCCTGCTTTGACATTGATTACTCAGGGTCTTTTTTGGTTCCATATAAATTTTAGGGGTGTTTTACACCGTTAAAAATGTCATTGGAATCTTGATAGAAATCATAATAAATCAGTCGATGGCTTTTGGTAGTATTGTTATTTTAAAAATTTTAATTCTAATCCAGGAACATGAGGTACCTTTCCACTTATTTGTATCTTCTTTTATTTCTTTCATCACTGTATCTTTAATTTATTTCTAAGCATTTTATTGTTTTCGATATTGTAAATGGCATCAATTTCTTTGTTTTTGTTTTTGTTTTTTTTTTTTCAGACCACTGGTTGTTAGTGTATAGAGATGCTTACTGATTTTGTATGGTGATTTTGTATCCTACAAGTTCACTGAATTAATGAATTAGATGTACAGTGTATATAAAATCATGTTATTTGTGAACAGAAATAATTTTACTTCTTTCTTTACAATTTTGATATCTTTTACTTCTTTTTCCCACCTGACTGCTTTACCTATAAGGCCTTCTAGTTCCACAGTGAGTAGAGGTAGTGAAAATGGACATTCCTCTTTTGTTTCTGATCTTAGAGGAAAGCTTTCACTCTTGCACCACTGAATATCATGTTAATTGTTGGCTTGTCATATATGGACTTTATTATGTTGAGATATGTTTCTTCTATGTCTAATTTCTTAAGTTTCTTAAAATTATGAATGGTTGTCAAATTTAGTAAAACTTTTTTCTATATTTATTGTGACAATTAAATGATTTGTTTCTTTCATTCAATCAATGTAATATATTACATTGATTTATTTGCATATGTTGAGCCATTCTTGCCTCCCAGAGATAATCTGCATCTTGGATCATGATGAATAACCTTTTTAACATGCTGTTAAATTCAATTTACTAGAATTTGGTTCAGGATTCTTACATCTATATTCATCAGGATATTGGTCAATAGTTTTTTGTTTGTTTCTTTTTTTTTTTTTCCTAGTATTGTCCTTTTCTGGCTTTGGTATCAGGATAGTACTGGCCTTATAAAATGAGTTTCGTAGTATTCTTTCTTCTTCAAATTTTTGGAAGACTTTGAGAAAGATCAGTGTCGATTATTTAAATTTTTGGTAAAATTCACCTATGAAACTGTCTGGTTCTAGCTCTCCTTCACTGGGAGATTTTTTATTACCAATTCAATTCTTTACTAGTAATTGGTCTATTGAGATTTTCTATTTCTTCCTGATTCAATTTTAGTAAGTTGTTTGTTTTTAGGAATTAAAAAAAATTTTTTTTTCTAGGTTGTTCAGTTTGTTAGTATATAATTGTTCATAGAAGTCTCTTATGGTCCTTTGAATTTTTGTGTTAGTAGTGGCAATATTTCCTTTTTCATTTATAGTTCTGAAGATTTTGGTCCTTCTCTTTTTTCTTTGGATAGTCTAATGAAGGATTTGCCATTTTTATTTTTTTTCAAAAAACTAGATTCAATTTGTTTAATCTTTTCTTTGTTTTTCTATGTTTCCTTTAATTTACTAGCTTTGGGCTCAGTTTGCTCCCTCTCTCTTTTTTCTCCTAGTTTCTTAACATGTAGAGTGGGTTGTTTATTTAGGTATTTCTTGATTTTTTTTAAAGATTTTATTTATTTATTTGACAGAGAGATCACAAATAGGCAGAGAGGCAGGCAGAGAAAGAGTGGGAATCAGGTTCCCTCTGAGCAGAGAGCCTGTTGTGGACTTTGATCCCAGGACCCTGAGATCATGACCTGAGCCAAAGGCAGAGGCTTAACCCTCTGAGCCACCCAGGTGACCCTATTTCTTGATTTTTAATGTAGGTATTTATCCCTACAAACTTCCATTTCAGAACTGCTTTCACTGCACCCTCCAAGTTCTGGTATGTTGTGTTTCTGTTATAAGGTGCACTCAATGAATTACCGCTGACACCATTAAGGGTTAAACAATGAGAGGTTTATTATAGCTGGCCAGTGACCACTCATTAGAGTCTGGTCTTTGCAAGGGCCCCAACCCTAGGGCAGTCTGGATTTTTAAAGAGACGAAACCTGTCCTGGTGGGCATGTCTCCAAAGGAATGAAACAAACCCTGGCAGGTATGTCTCCAAAGGAGCAGAACATATCCAGGTGGACATGTCTCCATTCAATAGCAAAGCAACAGCAGTAAGCTTATTCTTTTACAGATGCGGGAGTAGCTGGTTATGCATGATAGCACAGTGGGGTGACTTATTATTCCTTTGAAATCAGTCAGGGCCGGTTGGGTGCTTTCCAGCTCTGAGTTCTGGGAAATGTTTATATTGTTGGGCTCACCTAGGGCCAGATGTCCTAGTTAGCCTCACAACTGCCATTTTAGATATCTGGTGACCTACCTTTTAACATTCCATTTTCATTAAAAGTTCTCTAGAAAGTTTGCCCGCCCCTTTTAATGTCTTCTTTGATCTATTGGTTGTTTAGAAGTGTTATTTCATTTCCATGTGTTCATGAACTTTCCAACTTTCCTCTTATTTTGATTTCTAGTTTCATGCCATTGTTCTTAAAGAAGATATTTGATATGATTTCAATGTTCTTGAATTTGCTGAGACCAGTTTTGTGGCCTAACACATAGTTTATCTTAAAAAAAAAAAAAGATGTTTCATGTATGCCTGAGAAGAATCTGTATTTGCTGTTGTTGGATAAAATGTTC
This sequence comes from Spilogale gracilis, assembly GCA_004023965.1. Taxonomy (NCBI): domain Eukaryota; kingdom Metazoa; phylum Chordata; class Mammalia; order Carnivora; family Mephitidae; genus Spilogale; species Spilogale gracilis. Next base: position 2,306 of record PITA01033065.1, on the reverse strand, counting down.
TATATATGTCTGTTCTATATATGTCCCTTTGGCCTACAGTATTGTTCAAATCCATTGTTTCCTTATTGATTCTCTGTCTGCATGATCTATCTATTATTGAGAATGGACTAAAGCACCCAACTGTTATTGTATTACTGTTTATTTCTCCTTTTAACTCTATTAATTTTTGACATATATTTAGGTGCTTTAATTTTGAACATGTAGTATTTACAATTGTTATATCTTCTTTATATACTAATTTATTATTATATAATAACCTTTGTGTCTTTTTACCATTTTTCATTTAAAGTCTATTTTTCTGATGCAAGTATATAACTATTCTTGCTTCTTTTTGGTTACCATTTGTTTGAAATATCTTTCTTCATTCCTTTGCTTTCAAACTATGTGTATCTTTTTTTTTTAGACTATGTGTATCTTTAAGGACTAAGTGAATCTCTTATAGGCAGAATATTGTTGGAGCTAGTGTTTTTTTTTTTTTTTTCTTTAATCCATTCAGGCATTCTGTCCTTAATTGAATAATTTAATCATTTTCTGTTTAAAGCAATTGTTCATAGGTAAGGACTTACTATTGTTATATTAATTGTTTTCTGGGTGTTTTGTAGATCCATTGTTCCTTATTTCTTCCATTGCTATCTTTTTTTGTGTTTTGGTATCTTTTGGTATTAGCATGCTTTGATTTATCATGTTCTTTTGTGCAGTAACTACAGGATTTTCCTTTGTGTTTACCATGAAACTTACACAAAATGTCTTATATTTATAACACCTTATTAATACTGATAATAATTTCAGTAAAATTCATATACTTTACACTTTTACTTCTCATTCTCATATTTTAGGTTATTACTGCTTTAACTTACATGATTTTAAAAACTGTATAACTAATAACAGATTATTATACTTTGGGGTCATATTTTACCTGATTTTTCATGATCCTTGATTCCTTACATTGGTATCTGCATATTTGAGTAATCCATACTTTTGGTAGAGATAGCTTTTCACCAATCAACTATTAGTTTCTGGGTGTGTCTACTGATCATGTCCTTTGTAGGTGGGGCCTGCTATTATGGTCTGTTTTGGGGAGAGGCAACTGTTCAAGCTCTGAGGATGGAGATGGGAATTAATTTCTTTTCCCTGGCAGGGTGGCTGGATGGGACTCAGCACCTGTATGGCTTGTTGTTTAGGGACCCAAATCAGTCCAAGTGCTGAATTCCCTGGTCAGTTGAGGTCACGATTTTGTTCCATAGGAGGAACCCATGGGCTATGCTCTCTATTCAAATGCTGCAGTACCTCGGGCTTTTGAATGGGCTATGCAGCTTCTCACATGCTCTGGTTAGGTTTCCTGGTTGAACAGGATGAAGGCTATATTCAGCAATGAGTAGGACTATGAATTGAACTACATGCTGGGATGCAGCAGAAATAGCTCTAAAGCTAGTAAAGCTCTTTGTTGTCTTAACTCAAGCTGACCTGCCCTCTAAGTTCCATGACCAAACAAGATCATGGCTTTGCCTGCCAATTATTAGTTCTACCCCCCCTTTTGGCTCAAGTACCAATAGCACAGTTTCCAGGTGTTTTTGGCAGCCCTTCTAGTCACATGGGGCCAGAACACACTCTCCACTGTGGGTGAGACTATATCCCAGCTCTTTTCTTGGGCAGGAGGGATCAGAGCCACTCTTGCCTGCCCTCAATTTTGCAACCAGGCTCTCTAGTCAGGAGGAGCCAGAAGCTATCCTCAGCCTTGGCTGTGAATCATCCCACTTCCTGTGCCCAGTGTGGGAATACTCTGCAACTGATACTGACTTTGTCTGTAGATGATCAGCCCCACCTGCCCATCTCTCAGCTCAAGTGTTACTAGGCCTCACAGCTTCCAGGATTTGTCTCTAGCCCTTCTTGACATATGGGGTTTTCATAGTGGGTGGGGCTGTGATTCAGCTCCTTGCCCAGGCATGGACAACCAGGTTCTATTGCCAGCAAAAGTCCTTATTTGAGGCTCTGAACCAGGCACATCTGCACCCAGCTGAGCTCCTTGATCAGAATGTGCTCCTAACTTGGTTCTGCAGATAAGCAGAGCCACTGGTTGGGATTACTACCTGAGAACTGCTGGTATGAAGTTAGTCTACCAAGAACTTTGTGCTGGTAGTTGCAAGCCCTTTCCTCTTCTCCATCACAGTCAGATTCCCAGTGGTTGAGCCCCACAGATTCCCCTACAATTTCCATAATGTGAGATCAGGACAGGGGTTCTTGCAAAGCAACACATAATGCTGGGCGATGGGGGGCGGGGAGTTTGCTGGTTGTCCCTTCAGAGCTCT
>PITA01033064.1:0-13125 GCA_004023965.1 Spilogale gracilis | reverse complement strand
GATGGTAGAGGGTTGGATTTCAGAGCACGTCCTTATTGTCCAAGTGATGCTGATCAGGATGGAATGCCATTGGCAGAATTGTGGTTGAGAGGAAAACATAATCACCATCAATATAATAAAGTGGAGGGAGTGGTACCAACCAATAGCCTGGAAACTCAAGAAATTTAAGGAGCATCCTGCCCCAATGAGCTGTTAACTGCTCTAAGTGTTTAGGCTGATGGAAGTCAGCCACCAGGGCAAGTTGGCCCAGAAGAACACATAAAATGGAAGGTAGACATGGGTAAGTGCAGAAAGCACAGTTATTCTGAAACCACAATTTAAAAGCTGAAACAATGGTTCAGGGAGGAGCATCGTCTCTGTGGGTTACAGTCAGATATTCCGAGTTGGTAGGCAGGCTAACGGAGCAGCCTGTTTGAGATCAGAAGTGGGCCCCTGCAAGGGGACCTTTCTGCAGCCCGTATCTGAAATGTATAATATTAGACCAGAAGCTTCAAGGTAACTACAAACCATGCCAGAATGTGAACAAACATAAAAATCATCATTGCTATTTATTGAGCACTTACTCATGGTGTGTCAAATATTTATTTTATCCTCATGCTAATCTTTAAACGACTATAGGAGGTGGTAATTTTAGCAACAGAGAGAGAGGTGAGTTACTTGCCCAGAAAGAGTGGTGGCACTGGATTTTGAATCCTGATTTATTTGGTCTCAAACCCTGGTTTTGCACTGTGGACCATTTTACCTCTCTACAAGCCGGTCTATTGTTAGCAAAGCAGATGATTGCATCCGCCTTCCAGGAGGTGTGGCTATGGCAATGTAAGATAGAGGTTTTTTTTTTCCTTCTTTTTTAGATTTTATTTATTTATTTGTCAAGAGAGACAGAGAGAGAGAGCAAGCACAAGCAAGGAGAGGGGCAAAGGGAGAAGCAGGCTTCCCTCCGAGCCAGGGAGCTCAATGGGGCTGGAGCCCAGGACTCCAGGATCATGACCTGAGCCAAAGGCAGATGCTTAACAGACTGAGCCACGCAGGTGCCTCAAGATGGAGCTTCTGAAGTGATACCTGTCAGATCTTGCAGTGCCCTCAGCCCTTCTCGGCTGTGTCTCTTTAACATCAGTGACTCCCCATCAGCCCCATTGCTTTTCACTGGCAAAGGGACATCAATCGCCTCATTCCATTAGTACATCCCATCTTGAATTCATTTGGTTGCCTTAAGATGGGTAGTGGGGACAGTCATATCTAGTGAGCTACACCCATCCCTGCGTCCCCAGTCATTCTGGATAACAAGCTTCTTGGTTAGCTAACTGCCCTTACAAAGACTACCCAGCGTAGCCTGGTTACTCTCTCTAGTTGCTGTTATTGTCAGTTTCACATTTCTCCACCTTCTCACCAGCTGTGTTGCTGATCGACCAGCATGCCTCACGACCAAGACCCATAGGGAGCAGATCGCTGAGGTCCTGGTGTGCTGAGCTGAGGAGAATAGATATTACCCAGGAAACAGCACCGGGTGTCATGTTTTGAGGGACGGTGCCACATTTGGGAAGATAACTTACATGGTGGGATGCAGATCCTGCCCAGAGGTGCACCTGTTGTGAGCCTCACTGCCCGATCTTATGCTCCAGGGTGACGACAAGCTTCTACCCCACCAGCAAGCCCCAAAGTGGGAGCCAGTAAATGAATTAGATAAGAGTATTAGTATGAATCAAAATGTGCTCATGAACAGCTGCTCTACGATGCGCGAGCAGAGAATTTATAATTCCGTGCTGCTGACAAGACATTCTGGTACTTGATAAACTTAATAAAACCCCAGAGTCTATTGATGTTGCTGTACCACTAAACACAAGACTCCCCAGAACATATGCAGAGAATGAAAATAAGTGTTCATGCCCGGGACTAAGAGAAAACAACCAGGGGTCATTCAGTGCCGTGGTAGACACATTCCACTCCGATACACTGACGCAAACTTATGTGGATCACTTAATTCCAAGGTCAAAGGGTCACTGTATGTTATTCAAGTACTGGATGGGGAGGGGAGCCAGTCTTCTTGCTGCATTTTTGGAACAACCTCCTTTATGGGAAAGCTCAGGAAATTTTTATGATCTTTGTCTTATCAGAAGGCCACTGGAGCTTGGGAGGGTGAGGGAACTCACCTAAGTCAGCATCTTAGGTGAGACTGAAAATTGAAGCCCTTTGTGAAATGCAGCTTATTCTTTCTTTAAATGTTTTGTTTGGAAAATTTTCAACCTTACTTAAAGGTTCAGGGATGAGTGCAGTGAAACTTCATGTGCCCAGCAGCAAATATTTGGATTTTATCAATATTTTTTTTTTCCTGGGCTAATTTGAAGCAAATACCAAAGACCCAACACTGTGCCCCACAAGTATTTCAGGGGTCAACGTACTTTAAAGGATGGCCTGATAGGATACTCCTGTCCTTCAGTAAAAGGGGAAATGAAGTGCTGTCCATGGGTTTCCATTTAATATGCTCATCTCTTTTTTTAAAAATGAACCTATGGGGCGCCTGGGTGGCTCAGTTGGTTGGGCAACTGCTTTCGGCTCAGGTCATGATCCTGGAGACCAGGGATCGAGCCCTATATCGGGCTTCCTGCTTGGCGGGAAGCCTGCTTCTCCCTCTCTCAGTCCCCCTGCCTGTGTTCCCTCTCTGGCTGTGTTTCTCTCTGTCAAATAAATAAATAAATAAAATCTTTAAAAAAAAATGAACCTATGATTTCTCTTAATTGAACTTTAACAACATAATTCAACACACATTGGGTTTCGACTGTGGCCAGGAACTGTATGTAACTAGGAAATAAATATCAATAATTTATTATCGTGCCATCAATTCTACAGGTAAAAGCTAGGAAGATAAGTGGGTGATGTTCGGAGAACTATCTTTCAAGTCTAGCAGAACCCAGTGCGGGTGTGATGGTTGTCCTTGAGCTTCCTCTGATCTAAAACAGCGGCTATGTATCAATTATCTACTGCTGTAAAAATGCATAAGACCCAACAGTCAGAGGCTTAAAACAATAAGCATTTATGTGCTGAGGAGTGTGCAGTTCAAAAATTTAGGTTGAGACCTGGCTGCACCCTTCTTCTGTCCTCCTCTGGGTTTGCTGACATGTTCTGGGGGCCCGCTGGCTGCAGACTTATCTAGGGCAGCCCCAAGCTGGGGCCACTGTGGTGAGTCAGTTCTCTTCCAAAAATGTCTCATGTACATATCATGGAAACCACTGAAGGGGCCGAAACACAAAAGTCCTTTTTCAATCCTCCCCGCGTATCCCATTCGCATGGTTCCACAACCAAGTGCCCACCTTCACGGAGGAGCCCGCAGTGAGGTGATGCCCTGCCCACAGGGGAAGCACAGCGCTGCAGATTCAGGGAAAGGTAAGGTGAAGGGCTCGTAGTGTAATCAGCAGATCACAGCACCTGCTTCGTGGGGTCTCCATGGGGATTAAGTGAAAGAACGTCTGCAAAGGTGAGCAGGGCATTTGGCAAACCCTAAGTTCTTAGTAGATGCCATCTATCAATCATCGTTATTATAACTATTGTCCCATTCACAAGCCCGCACATTCTGTTAGGTTGCATTTGGTGAGCGTCTGACTCCCTGAAGACTCGAAGCGTTCCAAGAAGCTTCCCAGCCCCTCAGTATCACTTCCATTGCCCCTAACCTCCTTTAAAACCCCTCCCGGGAGAACTATTCTTCTGTAGAAGACAATGTCATCACCCCAAAGGACGTGGGGCCCAACCATGCTGCCTGCTCCCGTGTGATGGTTCTCGGTAGCACTGATGTGAAGCCTAGTCTTACGGGGAGGAGCCAGGCCAGTGGGGGAGGGGGCGGGGTCATGTGATGATGCTGTCCTCCAGGGTCAGGCTTCTAGCAGCTTCCATGGAGTGACTCCCCTGGTGTAGGCACTGAGGGTTTAGTCCTGTGTGAGAGGGTCCTGAAGGAAAAAGAGTGAGAGGATTGTGGCAAAATCACCATCTGCAACTGGGTTTCTCCAAAAGCAGATCCCAAGGTTGGAGTGTGGATGATGTATTTAGGATTGATCCATAGAAACGTGGGTAGGAGAAGTGAGGCAAGACAGAAGAGGTATTAATGGGCAGGATACTGCAGTGAGCCACTGGGGCTAAGTCCTCTTAGGGGACAGCATAGGGTAGGTACCAGACCTGTCCCACCCAGATGTGGAGGAAGCAGGGGGAGTTTCGAGCTCCCGTCCATCCGTGGGGCTGGGCTGTCACCACAGGCCTTAGTGGCCTGGCACTTGGGTCTTGCCCCTCACATCATCAAAGCATGTTCCAGTGGGAGGGTTTCAGAAGAGTGAAAAGTGTGCAGAGGGTGACAAATTTGTGAAGGGATACGATGAGGCACCAAAAGCAAGTTCATCCGTGACTACAGGTGGGATTTAGGTGTTGCTGTAAAGCAGCCTTCTACATGGGCTGGTCTTTCTCTCCTGTACCGTTTCCCATAAGATATATTTATATTCCAGAGATATGAAATATGGTGTGGGGAACTGCGTAGCTCTCCCCTCTTCTGCTTTTCAAAGTGGATGCTTGAACATTCCTTGTCATCTGGTGCAGTGAATGAGGGAGGGGGATGTGATCCCAGACAGCGGAGGTGTGAACACGAGAGTAAACTACAAAGGCTTATTATTCCCCCAACACTGGAGTTTTTGATTATGACTGAAAGGCATAACTAGGTGTGAAGAGTAAGCAGAAACTGTTAAAAAATAATCAGTCCTCTTTAAATAGACCACGTTCTTGTGATCTCCATTTTTATTGGTTTTAGATTTACTCTACAGCATAAATCATAAGAACTATATACAGTGGATCAATCTATTTATTTACAAAATATTTAGAGATAGCAGTTTGTGTGTAGGAAGGGAGGGGAGCAGAGACAGACACATGAGCTTTTTCCAGTGAGACTCTCTCAGCTTTAATCAAATATATCCACTTGAAAAACAAGCAAGAAAAAAAAAATCCTACAGAGATTACTGTATATTGAAATAAGGGAATTGTTCACAGGGGCAAAGTAAGGAAAAAGCATGAATCATCATGAAACACATGAGGAATGTTAAAAAGAACAGACTAAAAATAGTCTCTTTGTCATCTCTTATTTGTTGTGTTCTCTTCCCTTTGTCCTAGCCTAGCCCTGTGCTGTCTTCCTAGTGAAGGAAGAGAGGGTAGTCAGTGTGAACACAAGTTGGGGGGCGGTGAGGCACACAAACAACTGAGAACTGTAGCCATCCTATCACCTTAGTAATTTACAGTTCGTAATCTTTTCAACAGATGCTGATTTATTGGGTCATCATCAGTAGTCTTGGGACAGGGCAGCTAGAAAAATCCCATTTTATGAATGAGGCAGCTGAGGTTCAGATGGGTTATATGAGTAGTTCAAATCACACAGCTAGACAAAGGTAGGGAACCGGGGAAGGGCCCAGGCAGGATTTATGGCACGATGTCTAGAAGCCATGGATGTATATTTCCTCCTCTACTCCCACTTCTGGGGACTCACAGCCTGATATCTTAAGGTGACCATTCACTGATTAATTCTATCCCCATAGGACAGGAAAACAACAGAAAACAAAGTGCAATTCTTTTCCCCATGGAACTTCTGACACCTAGCTCATGATAGCTACCTGGTGGCTAGCCAGAGTCCATGGGCAGTGCAATCTATCTATCTAAAACTGCTAGTCCTAGGGGGTGTGATGGAGTAATATTGATCGATTCAGTGTTCTTATCCTGTTCCATAATGTGATCCATCGCTCTGTCCCAGAGTAGTGAAAGTAAGTTCAGATAATTGGCTGGCTCTTGGGTGGATGGAGGAAAGGGAATCAGGTTGATGGGGAATTTGAAGTCCTGAAAACAGACAAAGTGATTAGCCAATCTATCTACTGATAGTAGTAACCCAACTGCCAAGCTGGGATTTTTAGGAAGGTTTATGAAGCCTAGAGTTCTATTCTTTAAAGAGAAGTTACAGCATGAGACAGGCTAGTGAACCAGTGACTCTAAACTGAGTTGCACTGGGGTAGGGTCTTGGGACTCTGGACTTGGGTGAAGTAATAGGGTAGTGATGGGGAGGCGACAGAGTTACCACTTGGGGAACAAGGTGGAAGCTGATAATTAGCCACAGAATGCCATGATGTTGGGCCAATGTTCCATAAGGAAAATGTGGGCCACAAAAGTTAAATAGAAGAAATGGGGTGGGGGTTATACGTGGGGGTAAATCCAAAATGTCTTTAGTCTTCCCCGTGTCAAACCTGACTTGGTAGGGGAGCCAAGAGGTGGAATTGTTAGTATGGGCCAGAATCTCTGCTCACAGCTATGTTAATGATCCCACTTATTCCTCACAAAGCCCTTTAATGAGCTTGGTTTTTTAACTTAATATTTTATTTTTAAGATTTATTTGTTTATTTCAGAGAGAGCATGAGAAAATGGAGGGGGAGGGACAGCAGGAGAGAGAGAATCCTGAAGAATACTCTGTATTCCACGTGGAGCCCAACATGGGGCTTGAATCCAGGACCCTGAGGTCATGACCTGAGCCGAAAACAGCTGAAAAGTCAGATGCTTAAATGACTGCCACCACCCAGGCACCCCATATTGGCTTTACTAACTCTGCTTTCAGTGAGGAAACTGAGGCTCAGAGGGATCATGACATTATCCTTGGGACAAGGCTGACAAGTGGCAGAGTAGGAATGACAATCCTTTTGTCTAATGACAGATATCCCAATATGTCCTCCTGCATTGTACTGTTTGATAATACAGAGAGTGAATTCAGAAGTGGGGTGACAAGTGAGTCAACTGTGGGGGGATGCGAAGAGCCAAGGTAAGGTAGTGTAGGTGGCATGGACCCATGTGTGGGGGAAGGGAAGGATGGCTCAGTAGGGCTTTTTGTCTTTACTAATGTCACAAACCAGCCATCAGTGAAACTGCACACATGTTCTTTGAGTTGTTACTAGGTCACAAAATGACAGGTGGCTGGATAGAGAGTGTGGGTGAATCAGGCAACTTGTCCCATTACAGTCACAATCCTGGGCCCTGGTTGAATTAGAGTACAGCAGGAGCTGGTTGACATGGTTGACAGCAGAAGAATATTGTACTTAGAAGATTCTCTAGGGGCGCCTGGATGGCTCAGTGGGTTAAACGACTGCCTTCGGCTCAGGTCATGATCCCGGAGACCTGGGATCGAGCCCCACATCGGGCTCCCTGCTTGGTGGGAAGCCTGCTTCTCCCTCTCTCACTCCCCCTGCTTGTGTTCCCTCTATGGCTGTGTTTCTCTCTGTCAAATAAATAAAATCTTTTTTTTTTTTTTAAAAAGAAGATTCTCTCTTACCTCAAGTATCATGCCAAGAGAAGGTGTTCAACCTATACAGTCGTATGGTAGGCTGCGTTATCCCCATTTTACAAATGGTGCTCCTCTAAGCAGTAATTGTCCAATAAAGTGGAACAAAACTTAAATAAGTTCAACATTAGAGGAGAATTAAGTATCCCAAATTCATTCCTATAATTGCATTAGTCAGTTTTTGAAATCCTACCTTCCAAGAGTATTTATTTTCATTAATGCCAGAAGATGAACATGCTATAAAAGAGATGAAAACAAACAAAAAACCATAAACAAACAAACAACAACAACAAAAGAGATGAAAACAGATTTGGCTTCTAATAGGTAATATCAGACATGGGACAGAATCAACTTATCGAGCACCTAAAATATATTAGGTAGGGATGCCTGGGTGGCTCAGTTAGTTGAGTGTCTGACTCTTGATTTACGCTCAGGTTGTAACGTCCCGAGTTGGGCTCTGGGCTGGACGTGGAAGCTGCTCAAGCTTCTTTCTCTCTCCCCCATTGCCTTTGCCCCTGCACCCCTCCCCCAAATTATTAGGTATTTCCATAAATATCATATCATCGAATCCCTGCAGAAGCTCTGTGTCTTAGGTATTATCACTGGTATCATTCAGATAGGGAATCCGAGGCTTGTTTTTTTTAAGGTTGTTCCCAACTTCACACCTCGAGTAATTGGAAGTAATGACTGCAATCCCACCTCCAGGTCCCAGGGCCTCCTGAGCGATTACTTCTTCTGTGCGAGAAGCGGCAGCAGGAGGACTGCTTTGCTCGCCTTGGTGAGATGCAGAAGCATCCTGACGATGAAGAAGAATGAAGAGAAGAGACGTCTTATATTTTACCCTAATTTTTATATTTATTGTCATTGGTTTAGTATCTGGTGAAAACTTTTTTTCCTTTATCAATTCAGCCTTTGAAGAATAATGTTCCTCTTAAATCTTGGTTTGATCAGTAACTCAAAAACAAACCCTTCTCTTTCCTTCTATCCGTGTCTGGGCCTGCAGTCCAAAATTAGTCCAGGGCTGGGTCTTCTCAAGGGATGGAAAAAGCTTGTCATTGCTTGGATGTTTTTTGTTTGTTTGTTTGTTTGTTTTTAAGATTTTATTTATTTGTCAGAGAGAGAGGGGGAAAGCACAAGGAGGGGGAGCAGCAGGCAGAGGAAGAAGCAGGCTCCCTGTAGAGCTAGGAGCCCGATGCAGGGCTCGATCCCAGGATCCCAGGATCATGACCTGAGTGCAACACAAATGCTTAACCTCCCGAGCCACCCTGGCTTCCCTGCTTTGTTATTTTCAAAACCTTCTTTTTGTCACTCCTGAACATATAATAACAGATGAAAACTGGTTTGGTTTCTAATAAACAATAGAAGCTATGGCACACAATCCAAGCAGAGAAACACTGCCTGACCTGATATAACTATTCCTGGTTATTGGTAATAATAATAAATAAACTAAGTAATAATAACTATTAAATTAGACACTAAAATATTAATATATATATACACACATATATATGCTAACACAAAAACATTAAATACTGAGTATATACTAAATAATATTAAATAGTACATGGTAAAATATTACTAAAATGATATAAATAATGGCTTAATTTATCTGAGCTCATGTAACTTGTAAAGTAATTTCACTTATGATATATCATTTTAATCTGCTCTGTTCGATATTGGTAGGGCCGATTTATATGTCAGACACTTTGCCAAAAAATTTCTAAAGGAATTTAGGCTGATTTTTATAGTAAAGTTAATATACTATATAATAGAAAAATTAAGAGCCTCTAATGATTAATCCATTCTAGATATTTTTCAATTTATATCCAGGAAATTAAATGCAACCGACAAACATACTTTGGGGATCACATTAGGTGTTGGTGGGGAAAATAAAGACAAATGAGCCAGAGCCCCAGCCTGCGAGGGACCTCTGTCTTCTGGGAGAGATGGTACTTAAGTTCTTGGAAAGAAAAATGATTATGAATGATTTGAGTGATAGTTCGAGGCTGCTTGAGATGAGACATTTCCGGGGAACTCACCCAAGGGCCTGGAGAATATGCAGTCTTCCTGACAAGCTGGGCTCCATGTTCTCCAAGCAGAGACTGAAGAGTATCTTCCTTTTGCTGGAGTCCCACAGGTTGAAGCGCAAGTCCATCTAATCCCTTACTGGTGGGATGATCTGGAATAATTAGCTCACCTCTGAGCCTCCCTGGCTCATCTATTAATCAGCTGGGGCAAAGCAGGCCATGTCCACCTTGGCCAGCCAGGAGGCCCTCCTCATGCTGGGATCCTGTGCCTCACCTTTCCTTCCTTGGTTGGGGCTACAGGTAAGTAGGCTAAGGTAAGGGAAGCTCCACACATCATCTGAAGACATCCAGGGCAGTTATTGGGGCTAGAATATCATACTTGAGTCTCTGTTTTCTGAACCCTGAGAAGATCCTGAGGGGAGCAGAGAGAGGTAACGAGGAGCATGGATGATTTGTGCACACGACTTCTCGTAGGCATCTGTACACCTGAGGGGAAGGGTCTGGGTAGGAGTGCTGACCGCTAAGCCCCTGAGGGCAGGGCTCCTGGGAGGACATGTGGTATACGCTCTAGCGGACGCCCATTGACAGTTGTCTGAGCCTTCAGCCAGGTTGTAGGTGCAGGCTGAGGGGACTGTGTTTGAGAAAATCCTCTGAATTTTGGGAACAAGGGGCCACGAGAGCCACTGCTCAGGGGCCCTGTAACTCTGCCCAACGTACTGACGAAACCCAAGCTTCTTCCATTCACAGCCAAGGGCCGCACAGCGGTGGCATCTTGAGGTGCTAGTTTTGGGTGGAAGTGGACCGGGACAGGCAGATCAGGCCTCATGATGCCTTGAGCAGCAGCCATCCTCCTGGCAGGACTGGACTGCTCTGCAGGTACAAAGGGGGAGCTGGACCCCCCTCAGGGTAACTGGGGAGGGCTTTCCGGGGTACAGAGGGCTGGTGGACTTGGATGTCATGGTTTTGTGTGATCCTCTGAGTAGACGATGTGTGAGCAAAGCCAGATCACCAGACCGCAGTGGGACAAGTAAAGGTCCAGGCCAGCCCGGGCTCCTTCCTCTCCAGGTCCTGTCCCCAGCACACACAGACAGGCACATGTGTTTGGCTGGTCTACTGCCTGCAGTCATGGGAAAAGGTGGAAACCACGTCCTGGGTTGGCAGGTCCCATGAGGTGAGCAGGCCATGGTTACCAGCTGTCGAGAACAGCAATATTCCTCCATTACAGGAAGGAAAAAAAAAATCACTGGACTATATTTGTTTTTGGAAATGTTTAGTAGCCTCAAACACGTCAAGGGAGGTGAACGTAGCTCTAAAAGTGATGAAAATCAGCAATTTCTTTCTTTGCTTTTATGTACATTTTAAGGTGCTTCTCTTTTTTTCTTTTGAGTAAAAATAATACATGCCTATCATAAATAATTGAAAAGTACAGAAATTACAGAATTAAATAGAGAGAGCATCATCTTAAATCCCAGAAAATGCCATCCTGATGCACATTCTTCTGGGCACACACAACTGTATGCATAGTTTTATCCACATGATGTCATACTGTCGTGTCCCGTCGCCCCCCTCACTCACCAGTATGGAAGAATATTTTCCGTGTCACAAATAGAAATCCGCATCACTCTTAATGGAAGATTATTATTTGATTTTATATATACAGACTATAATTTATTTTTACCAATACTATTGGTAAATTCATAAGAAAATTTCATATTCTTATGAAACAGTTTGTTAGTCGTATAAAATTTTTAGAATTATGGATGAAGATGAGATGAACATCCATGGGCCAACTTTTGTGGCTCTTGTTGGATTGTTTTATTCTGTGATGATTCTGGAAGTCATATTGCTGCTTCACAGAGTAGGTACAATATTGGGGCTTTGGCACTTGGCAGTTTCAATCTGTGTGCACAGAGCTTCTGAAGCAGGGCCCAGCTACCACCAGAGCGCACAGAAGCAGGAGGGCATGAATAGCCAAAAACCCAGGGAAGCTCCAATTTTATCAGTTTTATAGATTGAGCTCCATATAAGATGTTGTTTGCAGAGATCATTCCTTGGATTAATCATATTTATGGAGTTTGAAAATGACAGGTGGTCACCTTCCCAGTGATTGCAATTTGGTGACACAAAGTTGTTGAGTGATTACTTCCAGCTTTGTGTCCTTGAACTGGATATGGGGTTGGTTTTCCAGTGACTGGGGGGAAATTACAGTTTTAATTATCATAATAAGGATAATGATTTTCATTGAGGCAGGAGGCCCAATTTAGACTAATTTTTATCAAGAGCTGAGGAAATGTCTATAAGGGAAGGGCTGGGGGAACTTCTGAGGATAAGCCTGGAAATTTCAAAATCCCCAACCGACTGATAACGTCTTACTCCTATCAGAAGGGCTGAGGGAAGGATGAGGGAAGGATGAGGGCAACCACTGCTCTTGCTTCCCTCTCTCCCTCCTTTCTTTTCATCTCTTGCCCCATTCCCATACAAGCAAATGCACGAACACACACAGAAAACATGACCTAATCCTCAGGGAAGACGGTCAACCGTGTTGACAGTCTACCCACCACCTGAGCTTTAGGGAGCTCCAAGGCATTCCCAGGATGAAGCCAGAGCTTCTGGCCAGCGCTGGCTAGGAAACCTGGATGGATCCCCTATGTTCCTAGCCTTCAGGGAAGGAAAGGCTTTCAGATCTTTAGTCAAAGTGAGGGAACAAGAGTGCTGCCTAACTAGTCAATTTTCCTAATGAGCTATTAGAAGCTGTTTTTGTGCTGAACACTCTGTCCTCATTATAACTGTACTTCCCGGAAGCAAAGCTCTCTCTGCCTATTGTAATGAGCAGAACGCCAGGGTGAAACACAGTTTTAATGAGTTACAGCACGGATGTAAAGCGGAACAAGTTGCATCTGAGAGGAGAGCACCTCAAAGTAAGCTGGGACCTGTGGGGAATTTACTGCAGGCAAGTGAATGGCATGGAGATGACTTATCCCATCAACCAGACTGGAAGATGCCAAGTAGGCTTCATAGTAAATTGCACTGTAACTGACAAGTGTTAGGCAGGGAGACCTTGGGAATCCTCCTAGCGCAAATGAAGGAGAATTTATTGTGACCTTGAGAAATAAAAATACCAAACCATTGAAAGCCATAGATATGGCACTATTGATGTTCCTTTATAATGTACCATATTGACACCAGCCCCAGAGCATGCTGGGAGTACAGGTGAGAAGAGTGGAGAAGGGAGGGGCTCATCAGCCAGGCAGGTATGAGTGGGTGTCAGAAAGAGACAGACGAGAGAGACCAGTGGTATGCCAGATCTAACATACCAGCCAATGAAAGCTCACTGCTGAATTTTGAGGAATTTTGCAAAGTGGTTATTAAATACAATTATTATTAAAATTTAAATTGTATGAACTGATGATTTTAAAATACCGTGTTTTTTAAAAAGACAGTAAATACTCAAAATGATCATTTCTCAATTATTTTGCTACATTTTACTATTCTCTGCTCTCTTTAAGTTATTTTTATCTATTGCACCTTTAAGGTAAAAATACAGAAATATACAATGTTGTAACTACTACTCATTTCTTCCCAACTGGATAGTCTGTGACCGTTTTTTGTTTTTTTTTTTAAAGATTGTATTTATTTGACAGAGAGAGATCATAAATAGGCAGAGAGGCAGGCAGAGAGAGAGGAGGAAGCAGGCTCCCCGCTAAGCAGAGAGCCCCGATGTGGGGCTCGATCCCAGGACCCTGAGATCATGACCTGAGCCAAAGG
>PITA01033063.1:0-13200 GCA_004023965.1 Spilogale gracilis | reverse complement strand
ATTTCCTTTTCTATTTTTTCATTGTTGGTGTTTAAGAATGCAACTGATTTCTGCGCGTTGATTTTGTATCCTGCCACATTACCAAATTGTTGTATGAGATCCAGTAGTTTGGGGGTAGAGTCTTTTGGGTTTTCCACATATAGTATCATGTCATCTGCAAAGAGAGAGAGTTTGACTTCCTCTTTGCCAATCCGAATACGTTTTATTTCTTTCTGTTGTCTGATTGCTGTTGCTAGGACTTCTAACACTATGTTGAATAGTAGTGGTGAGAGTGGGCATCCCTGCCTTGTTCCTGATCTCAGAGGAAAGGCTGTCAGTTTTTCCCCATTGAGGATGATATTCGCTGTGGGTTTTTTCGTAGATAGATTTTATGAGGTTGAGAAATGTTCCCTCTATCCCTATACTTTGGAGAGTTTTGATCAGGAACGGGTGTTGTATTTTGTCAAATGCCTTTTCAATATCAATTGAGAGTACCCTGTGGTTTTTCTCTCTTCTCTTATTGATTTGTTCTATCACATTGATTGTTTTGCGAGTGTTAAACCACCCCTGCATCTCTGGGATAAAACCCACCTGGTCATGGTGGATAATCTTTTTAATGTATTGTTGGATCCTGTTAGCAAAGATCTTGTTGAGACTCTTGGCATCTGTATTCATCAGCGATATTGGTCTGAAGTTGGAGATCAGCTTTTTATAAGCCCATAGTATTTGCTTTTTGAATAAAATAAATGGATTTTATAGATATTGTATGTATTTATTTATATTTTCCTTAAATATTTTCTTTAAATTTGTCACATTATTGATGCCTACAATTGTTCCATCTCAACTTGAGTTCAAATCTTAATTTCCATACTTACCAGTTGGGTGTCTTTGGGCACATTAAACAACGTCTTTGTGTCTTCATTTTAAGAATTCAGTGGTAACAACAAGTGTTGAAGAGGCTGCGGAGAAAGGGGAACCCTATTATACTGTTGGTGGGAATGCAAGTTGGTGCAACCGCTTTGTAAAACACTGTGGAGATTACTTAAAAAATTAAAGATAGAGCTACCCTATGACCCTGCAATTGCACTACTACTGGGTATTTACCCCAAAGATATAGATGTAGTGAAAAGAAGGGCCATATGTACCCCAATGTTCATTCATTGCAGGAATGGCACAATCGCCAAACTGTGGAAAGAGCCAAGGTGCCCTTCAACAGATGAATGGATAAAGAAGATGTGGTACATATATACAATGGAATACTACGTCTCCGTCAGAAAGGATGAATATCCAACTTTTGTAGCAACATGGACTGGATTGGAAGAGATTATGCTGAGTGAAATAAGCCAAGTAGAGAAAGTCATGTATCACATGGTTTCACTTACTTGTGGTCCATAAGGGGTAATACAGAGGACAGAAGGAGAAGGAAAGGAAACAGGAAGTAGGGTAATTCGGGAAGGGAAATGAAACATGAGAGACTTTGGACTCAGAAACAAACTGAAGGTTTGGAGGGAAGGGGGTGGAGGATGGGAGAGCCTGGTGGTGGGTACTGAGGGCACGTATTGCATGGAGTGCTGGGTGTGGGGCATAAATGATGAATTTTGGGACACTGAAAAAATAAAATTAAAAAAAATTAAAAAAGAAGAATTCAGTGGTGCTTACCTAATATGGTTGCAATGAGTAGTATCTAGGATAAGATATAGAACATTTAATATCGTGCTTGCACCATAGTAATTGTTTTTTTTTATATCAGGTTTTTTGTTTTATTTTGTTTTTAGTACAAAGGTTAGTAACTCTGGCTTTGGGGATAAATATAGGTTCTATGGATTCAAATCCTGGTTTGGCTTCTTATTGGATATGTACCCTTGCTCTCTGAGAGTCAGTTTTCTCATAAATAAAATGGGAATATAGTAATGTCTACCTGCACAGGTTACTGTGAGGTTTAGCATTATCTGGTATACAGCAGAGGCCTAATATTAGATATTGTTATTAACAAATTTATCTCTCACTAGTTCATCAATTCACTACAGTCTTAGATTCCTGTTTCATTCATTAGCATCAGTGTTTTGCATTAGTACCATGCATATAAAAATGTGCTTGCATGTAAATAATAACCCTGAGAACAATAAAGCCTCAACAATTGTTGTCCACTTACAACTTAGTGTGACTTACTGCATCAGCCAATTGTAGCTGGGATATCTAGGGACAGAAGTTAGCAGTGGGGGGAGGGGCATCACTTTGGAATGTGAGACATTTTCTAGTGAAGATAAGCCTGTGTGATGACACTATTTTTAGAGAAGGTATGTCAAGAGTTGAGAAGGAAATGCAGCAAGGTTAATTGGGAGAGCTTCAAGAAAAAATTTAACCTAATTCTCAATTTTAGCTCTGATTAGCTTTAGGGGATAGTTTCAGTGCTAATCCAAGGAAACAGAAAAAAGGAATTCTGTAAGACAGTCAGCCTCACATGGTATTGTTTTATGATAATAATTCCAGATGATAAGATAATTTGGTAAATAGGCCTCATATGTTTTTTAGAGCTGAAGTTTATTTGAATAGACTTGACAATATGCCCAGGAGGATGTGCATTAATTAGTAAGATATTAGTGTTAAATTGCTGCTAATTTGAATTTTGTAATTGAAAGGACATAGAAGACTACAGAATAGTGTTGACAGCACTTTGAGACAGAAGGAAATTTGAAACAGATCTTCTATACCTCATCTTTCAGTGATAAAAGACAAAGTTTGTTTCACTTGAATAAATTAACTATTATTTGAACTTCTGGTCTTCCTTCAAAAATTATAATTAGATATTCCATAGGAGTATGTGTGAGTGTTCTCTTCAAAGTTCAGTTTTAAATATCCCATACATTAACATGTAAGAGTACTAAATATTTTCAAAAACTATAGTCAGGCAAAAATGGGAAACTTGGTCAGGTTAACATAACTCATATAAAAAATGCTTCTTTTATTGTGAGTTTACAGAGAAAAAAGCCATCATTCAATATGAATATACAATTTGAAACTACCTATATAGTTATACTTCTTTTTTAAAAAAGATTTTTATTTATTTGACAGAGAGAAACACAGCTGGAAAGGGAACACAAGCAAGGGGAATGAGAGAGGGAGAAGCAGATTTCCCACTGAGCAGAGAGCTCGATGTGAGGCTGGATCTGAGGACTCCGAGATCATGACCTGAGCTGAAGGCAGACGCTTAACAACTGAGCCACCCAGGTGCCTCTATAATTCTTGACATATAATACAATTGAAGGCAAGTTTCCCATCCAGAATGATAATGTGAGAAACTCTGTGACTTGTTTCCAAGGAAACAACCATGACTGGTGAGATTATTTTAAAAACCCCACAATTTAAGGTCTCTGGAATTGTCCTCAGTGCATAAAGAAAAAGGAAAAATATGTATTTGAGAAAATCTAAGTCTCTACAACCTTAGTGAGAATTCAGGGTCCTTGAACCTCCCTGTTGCACCCCAGCCGGAAGCGATGGAGACTCCGCTCTGGGCAGTTGTGGCCAAGAAGACAGGAGCTCCTTCTGCTTCTAGCTCCTAGTTAAGGACTATGGTATGTCTCCAGGAAGGGCAAGCCATCAGTATTTCTCATCCCCCTCAGCTCCATGTTGCAAGGGCCAGATTCCAAGCAAGTGTGACCGGGAGTTTAGAAAGCTCCCTTCCTCTACCCTGTTTCCATTTATCCAGGTGCTGCTGGGTGGCGATCCTCTTGTCACAGCTCCTCATGAGCGGAGAGTCCATGCTGGGAGATACAAACCTTGAAGAACAGACCACTACCCTGTTCCTAAAATAGGGGTGTCCTTTTGACAGAAGCAGGCCATTGCTCCTGCTCCCCAGGTCTAGAGCAGTGGCTCAGAGAGACAACCCTCAGTAGAGTTTGAACGAACGTGCACCAAAAGGGAGCAGACTTTATTTGCAGTAGAGTATAGGTAAATTCAAGTCCAAGGGTATGCTGGTAGAAAGAAATGGAGATGTTGGTGTTACATAATTAAGAGGATGCTGGTAGCTTCACTAGAGCAATAAGCTAAATCTTCTGCTAACTCCTTTACCAAAGGGGACCAGGGAAAGAGAAACTGGAGCTCTTCCACCTGCTGATGGGAATATAAAATGATGAAGCTGCTTTGGAAACAGGCTGGCAGTTCCTCAAAAAGTCAAACATAGAAGTTACCCTAAGTACTCAGCAATTCTACTCTTAGTTACATATGAAAAGGAAAACATGTTCACATAAAAGTGCTTTTTTCACATGAAAGTTTTAAATGATTGTTCATAGCGTTATTCATAATAGACAAAAAGTGGAAACAACACAAGTGTTCATTGGCTGATGAATGGATAAATGAAACGTCGTATATCCAAACAATGGATTATTATTCAGCAACAGTAAGAAATGGAATATCGACACATGCTATCACTTGGATAAATCATAAAAAATATTAAGTGAAATAAGTCCTTTATAAAAGATCATGTACTGTATGATTCGATTTGCATGCAATATCCAGAATAGGCAGATGGATAGAGATTAGAGACGGGAAATAGACTAGTTGTCTAGGGATGGAAAGGGGTTAAGAGAAATAGGGAGTGACTTTAAATGAGTATGGGGTTTCTTCTGGGATGATGAAAATGCTCTAAAATTGACTGAGGTGATGGTTACACAACTCTATGAGTATACTAAAAACTAATAAAGTGTATACTTTAACTGGGTGAGCTGTAAGTTACATGAATTATATCTCAAAAAGATGATAGGATAGTGAAATTGAAATTTATTTTTACAAATGGTTGTTTGTTTTTTTGTTTTATCCTCATCTGGTCAAGAATCAACTGAGTGACCACACTGTTGTGACTTGTATCAGATCATATTGCTCCTGGAGGACATTGTTTTTTTCTTTGGTAAGGGTTGGTCTACAATTTGGTACATGGTGTGTGTGCACCTGTTCATGGGTATCAACAGTTTTGTTGAAGTACAACTGACATTCAATAGACTGCACATGTTTAAAGTAGAGAGTTTGATACTTTTTGACAGATATATATATATATATATCTGTGAAACCTTGACTAATATCTAGATACTGAATATATTCATTAATCTAAAAAGTGTCCCTTTGTAATCCTTCTATTCTGGTCTTCCCTACCCTTTCCTTTATCCAGGAAACTCTTCATCTGTGTTTTTAAGAATTTTATATTGATGGAATCATACAGTATGCATTTTTTATTTGCTTGGCTTCTTTCTATAAACATAATGATTGGAAAATGGTACATTTTGTAGTATATACCCATAGTCCATTTCATTTTACTGCTAAACTAAATGGCATTTTATGGATGTATCATTTTTATCCACTCATTTTTGGATGGACATTTATATTTATCCACTTTTGGGCTATTCTAAATAAAACATCTATGGTCATTAGTGTACAGATCTCTGTGTAAATACATAATTTATTTCTCTCCGGGCACCTGGATGGCTCAGTGGGTTAAAGCCTCTGCCTTCAGCTCAGGTCATGATCTCAGGGTCCTGGAATCGAGGCCCGCATGGGGCTCTCTGCTCAGTGGGGAGTCTGCCTCTTCCTCTCTCTCTGCCTGCCTCTCTGCCTACTTGTGATATCTCTCTCTGTCAAATAAATAAATAAAATCTTTAAAAAAAAGAAACTCTTAAAAAATACATAATTTATTTCTCTTGGATAAATACTTAAGATTGAAATGATTAAGTCATATGATAAGTGAATGAAAAGCTTTAAAGAAATTACTACATTCATTTCTAAAATGATAGTACTATTTTATAAGTCTATTAGCAGTGTTATGAGAGTAACAGTTGTCCCATATCCTCACCAACATCTGATATGGCCAGTCTTGCTATTTTTAAGTCTAGTAGGTGAATGGTGATACCATATTGTACTTTTAATTTATATTTCCCTAATCATGTTGAGCACCTTTCCATATGCTTGCTGTTTCTAGATCTTTGGGGAAGTATCCAAATTGTTTTCTGCGTGTGGGCATGCGTGCATGTGCATGTTTTCTTAATATTGAGTTTTGAAATACAAGGCCTTTATTAGATATATGGTTCGAAAATATTTTCTGTTTTGTGACTGATCTTTTTTCTGGATAGTCCTTCTAAAAAACAGAGTTTAGATATTGATGAAATCCAAGTAGCTAATTTATCTTTTATGGATTTATTATTGTGTTATACCTGAAAAACTGCATAACTCAAGGACACAAAGATCTCTCCTGTGCTTTGTTCTAAAATTTTATAGTTTAGGCTTTACATTTAGCCACTAACTACTATTTTTTTACTATCTCCAAGTATCTTTAAAATAGTTATTACTGGGATGCCTGGGTGGCTCAACCAGTAAAGCATCTAACTCATGGTTTTGACTCAGGTCCTGATCTCAGGGTCATGATACCAAGCCCCTTGTCAGGCTTCGCACTCAGTGTGGAGTTGCTTGAGATTCTTTCTTTCCCTCTCCCTCCCTCTCTCTCTCTCTCTTACTGAAATAAATAAATACAATCTTCATGGTTTTATGTAAATTCAGCCAAATTAGTCAACAAAGAATTATCATGGTTTTATTTAAATTCAGCCAAATTAGTCAACACAGAAGTACAAAGTTGCTTTAATATTTCCTAGTTGCAGAGTGTATCTTTTTCCCGTGAAGAAATTATTTTTCCAATGATAGGCTTATCTCATTTCCATGGCAACAGATTTTTTTTATTGAAGGGTAGAAATAAAGTTACTCATCCTCTTTCTTTCTTTATTGTACTTTGTACAGATTAACTTACAAAAATACAATATACATGGTTGTAGAAATGTCATTTATGCTGACACCAATTTCAATCATGTTTTGCTCTTTAATCTAATAAGATGATAAAAAATTGTCAGGCTTATGGCAATGAGAATTTTATGAAATATTACTAATTATTTGAGTCAGAAGTGCATGATGCACTAAAATTTCAGTGAAATATGACTTAGACCCTACTACTTGGCGTTTATATAGTGTGATAGTGTCCTTTATTGTATTCAGAAGCTGCACAACACCTGGGCATTACTGTCTCAGTGCCATATGTTGAGGCTTTGTAGAATAATGTAGTGGACACTTCAGGCCAGAAGAACTGGGGAGGGAATGTCCTGGCACTGCCATTTCCTAGCTCTTGGAAGGAGGCAAATTTTTTAGTATCCTAAGCTTAGTGTTATGACTATTGACTAGGGACATTATCTTTTCTATTCTTTCATTAGAGTCAAGATTAGGAGCAGACGACATTGTATACATGAAAACTGTATAGAGTCATTATTTAAGGTATTAGGAGTCATCCTCTTTATTGTTTTTACAACTGATCATGAAACTGATGGAATTATAATTTAACCAATAAGTATTTTTGTCTATCATTGAACTGCAAATTATTAAGACAACTAATATCAATTTTCACTCTTCCAAGGTCTGTTGGCTTGAGTGCTTTGCATATGCTCTCTCATTTATATCTTAGAAAAAACTTTTGAAAAAATATTAACTCTGTTTTGAACTCTAGGACAGGTGATGTAGTGTTGTGTTCAGTATGTACACATGGTATGGAATCCTAGCTCCTGAGTTCAAATCCTGGATCTGCCATGTCTAACTACCATGACCTTATCCAAGTTATGGATCTTCCTGTGCCTCATTATTCATCTGTGAGCTTGTGATAGTTATAACTTGTAAAATTGTAATGAAAATCAAATAAATAAACACAGGAAAAATGTTAGGACAGTGCCTGGAATGCAGTACTCACCGATATTATCAATTTACTATTTATTAATAAATTGATAATACCTATTTATAATTAACTAATACACTATGTCATAGAGGGGTAAAAAGACTTGTTACCTTGGTAGTACTTGTTTAAAACATGCTTTTTAAACCCAAACTCACTGATGCCAAATATGCAGTATTTCTATTAACTCATAAGTCATTATTATTATCTAAATCTAGATAAGAGTTAGACCATATAATTCAAAGATGGAATCCAACTATGACTTATTTTATGTATGCTACATGCAAAGAACATGTTTGCTGCATACTTTGGCTAAATTAAATGCATATGAGAAATCTAGACAATTTGGCTGCTGGTATTCCTGAACCCATGGTGGTGATGATTTACCCAGCTTCGGCATCTTAGTACTTTTCCTTTATGATAGGCCATGTAGCCAAGGAAATTATTCCCTTCGTACATCACAGGTTTGACTGGAGGAGAGCATTTCATAGGCCAAGAACTGACTGTCTTTGAAGGTTAGTGTGAATAGAAAACTGTCATTGCCGCCCGAATGTTAAGAGAATGTAAGAGTGGAAAGAAAACAATAGCGAATATATTATCTATAATAATATATATCATAGTCTTAGAAGGATAGGGGTTTGGTAGGAAAAATGAGAGAGTCAGAAATCTCAAAGTAAATTCAATTATAAATAATGGAGGTAGGACATCCAGAAGAAGTAAACTGAATATTTTCAAGTTTGTTTCTAGGCAACATGGATAATAAGCAATATAAGCACAGCTTCATCAGATCTGACAAAAAATATTCAATTCCTTGCCACTTTCTGTAAACAAGATCTATATATAAATATCTTTTACTTCTATTTTTATCTTTATATCCAGTTATTTGCCATGAAGATCTTGGATCAATGTCTTCTCAGTATGGCACCTCAAATGATATTCTCTGCAGGAGGATAGGTCAGCATTTAGTTACTCAAAGTGAGCCTGAGTGATGGAGGATATGTCAGTCTTTCATACGGTGGGCTATAGGTATCGGAAAAGACTGGGTTTTGTATATTTTAAATGGCTTCAATGCAACAGTTGCTCCTCATGGATGCATTGAAGTTCTTCTAGTGAATATGGTTTGGATGTGGCATTTAGATTGCTTGCATATTTAGGAGCTCACCAACCAAATCAGCCATGCCCAGGTGTCTATTTGACTTCAGAAATTTCATCTTCAATGATGTCCTTTATGAAAGGCTGATACTTCATATATAACTGGACAATTGCCTCATCAACTTTAATGCTTATTCAGATTTTTGACTTGTCATTCATGTTGAAGGGTTTCTTTGAAGCAACACTGAATAATCATATGCTGAAACTTAGCTTGTGAAGGTCTGATTTCTCTAGTTATTGGTAGTAATCCACTCTCTGAACTACAAGACACTGGCTCATGGGTAAAAAATATTAAAACTGATGGAAACAATAAGCCCTCTGTTGAAGTGATAGCTAAGGAGGGTGAACACTATGGATGTAATGAGCCATAGTCACTTCATAGTGCAGGGGCATGTGTTTAATAAAATTTAGAACTTTGGTAAGCTCTGATTATTCAGCTTTGCCATCACATCAGATGTTTTCCTATACATTTTCAGATTATTTTCCCTAGATATTTCTGTTTGGCTCAGAACTTTTGCCATTTTCCAACTTCATAGAGTTTGCTATCTTTCGCAGATTGCTATTATTCTTTCTAAACTTTGCTTTGTAGGGAAATAATCACACACATATGTGCATACATGCACACATGTAACTTTTCTTTTCACATAAATGCGCTCGTGCTTTACCCATTGTTTTGCTATTTTCTTTTCTCACTAGCAGATTTGGACATCTTTCCATTTCAATGTGTGTGCATATATAAGATTCTCTGATAGATGCATAGTATCATACTGCAGGGATAGTGCATAATACCATAAGACCATTGCATATACTTTTAAAATTAAGAATCCTTTTACTGCAAGTTAGAAAAACACTAGTATTGACCTTCTACTTCTACCTCAGAGGAAGATCATCTGCTTCTTGACCAGGGTTGACCATAAGTAATAAAAACCATGGGTAAGGAGGTCATACTATATAAATAATGCTACTATAAATATTTTTTAAAAATAACGTCATACATTTATGTAAACCAATATTTAGGATAATTCTAAAAAATTGAAATAATAACTTAATGGGATGTATATTTTACAACTTTATATTGACCAATTTAAACCAATTTTGATTCCCTCCTATAGTGAGTGAATATAAATGGAAGTGTTTCTCTACAAATTTATCAATATGGAGTATTATCAATTTCTTAAGTCTTTGCCTATATAACTGGTAGAAATATCTTGGCAGAGGTAAACTATATCTTGCTTTAATAAAAACGTATTAGCTCTTACACATTATCAAGTTTGCGTATTGCAGGGCTGAACTAGGGTTTCTCCATAGGAGAGTATTTACAGGCAGCTCCCCCAGCTAATCAGCTGTCCCGCTTTCAGATCCCAGTAGACTCTGCATACCCTTCCTAAGACTGAATTTCCAAGGAGACTGTAAGTAATCCCTAGTTTAAAAGCTTACACAATAATACACTCCTTTTTCATTTTCTACTCCTGCCTTATATTTGTTGGATATCTTTTTTTCTCATTAAATTCTTTGTTCCTTTTAAAACATCATATTTCATCTTCATAATTTTCATAAACCAAGTGTCTAGTCATTATCAATACATATTTATTTGTAAACTGATAGCTTATAGTCCTCAGGCTAATGGAATTCCAAGAGATCTGGGTCTATAGTCTAGCCACCATGCCTAGCTCTGTGGCAGGACCATAGACTTCCTATGTACACAATCAGAGAGTTCAAATAGGTAATTACTAAAACTTTGTGTTTTTTTTTTTTCTAAACTAAGTTCTATGATAGTACTTTGCTTTTTAAATTACAGGTGAAAAATTTCTGTATATGTTACGAAATAACAGAATGTAATAATATTGTCTAATTGTAAATTTCCATCTAACAAATCTACAGAATTTAATTTAGATGTGACATTACCTACAGAATGGAATATTTAACTTAGTTGTCACCTCTCTGCAGTGTGTTAGCCCCATCTAGTGAATGATTAATGAATTCTCAAGAGCTAGTAGCATATGAACATTTTCAAAGTTACTGCTGGCTCAGATGTCATCTTGTTTTCCGTCTTTGAGCCTATGCTATTTCAGATCTAGCCAAGACTGAAATGGAATTTAATGTGAGATTAGTTTGGGAATGTTTAAATGCTTTTGTAGAACAGATTCATTTTAAGAGTGGAGCAAGATGAAGAGATATGATCTATTTCCCAAATCCCACCCTCTTAGTTTTAATTTTTATCAAATATATACATGCATATAGTTTAAAAAGCCATACTTCCCCTATCTTCTTTCCCTAACAGCAATTGCACTTATGTATTTTCGCTGATTATTTTAATGTTTATCTTCCTGTCTTCTTTTTTTTTTACTAAATATTTTATTTATTTATTCGAGCAAGAGAGTGAGCACACATGAGAGAGCATGGTGGGTGGGAGAGGGAGAAGCAGGCTCTTTCCCCTGAGGAGGGGAACCTGACATGGGGTTCCATCCCAGAACCCTGAGCCCAAGGCAGGCCCTTAACCGAATGAACCACCAAGGTGCCCCTATCTCATTTTTTAAGGACGTAGCATATATGTTGAGACAGATAATATAATTGAGACATATAAACTTGAATAAGGAATTGTTGCACTTTATCATTTAACATTTATCGTTTTTCATTGACACTATATCAGTTGTCACATTTATATCAGTTTCTATGGATTTGTGACTCATTAAGCCTCAAATATCTTGTCCATTAAAAATCAAGGCTATGGACACATCAGGTATTCTATTTATTCCATCTTCCTGAGAGCGGCTTTCCCAAAGCCTTCTGACCCACTCCAACCTGATTTAGTTTTTCCTCTTGCCTGGACTAGGGCTGTTATCCTGGATCGCTTTCATTATTACCTTAAGAAGTCTTCTCCTCTTTTTCTCCATGTTAGATGTCTTGTTTCTTCTATCATGTTTCTTCTCTGTAGCTTACTAATATTTTGATGAGACATACCCATGAAAACCTTCAGAGAAAGAGTACGTGGGAAATAGAGTTCTGAGATTTTGTGTAGTACCTATAGTGAATTGTCTTTCAACATTAATTCCAAACTTCTTTTAGGGTGCCTGCAGACCGTAAAGCTAAAAACTACATTTCCCAGCGTTCCTCACAGCAGGGGGGCTCCTAGAAAGATGGTAGTTTGTGCCAATGAGATACATTCACGCAAGTTTCCAAGGTGTAGGTGAGGAACACGCCAGGGTTTGCTGGAAAGCACCACCACGCACCGGAACAGCAGTCCCTTTTTATCTGTAGTTTCACTTTCCTGGGTTTCAGTTATCTGCAATCAACCTGGGCCTTCAAGCAGATGAGCTTCCTTCTAATGAATCCTCAGGTTAGTTGTAGCCTAATTCTGCATCACAACGCCTGCATCATTCCCCTCACTTCATCTCCGCACGTAGGCATTTTACGTTCTCACGTCATCACCAGAAAGGTGAGTACAATATAATATTTAAAGAGACCATATTTATATAACTTTTATAACAATATATTGTTAATTGTTCTGTTTTATTATTAGTTATTGTTAGTTTCTGATTGTGGCCAATTTATAAATTAAATTTTATTTTAAGCAGGTATGTATGGGAACGCAGTATACACAGGGTTCCGTACTATCCATGGTTTTGGAACATATCGCCCACAGATAAGGGGGAATGACTGTATCTTTTGCTCATAGAGGCGCCTCAGTGTGATGGCTTTGGGATACTAGAGGAGGCAGTATCCGTCAATTCTGAAAGCTAAAGTTAAAGCTAAAGTCAGTTTTCTCAGTCAGCTAATATTCTGCAATATTGCTTAAAACTCACTATGATGTATGATGTATTCTTTTTCCTGCACTGGACCTTTCATGATAAATATTTTATGTGCTAGCTTGATTAGTTACAGAACTTTCACTTTGAAATAATCCTTGCTTCAATTTCTAGTGATTCTAAATGAAATATGAAACCATCTTTAGTCCCTGATCCAATGTATATGACTTTTTCTTCTTTTTAGAAACTAAAGGGAAGCACTTTTTGTTGCTTGTGTTCTGAAAATTCAACAGGTGTCAGAGTTGGTTTCCATCCGTCATGCTGTGCTCTTGGTGGGTCCTTTCAATGTGGAAACTCATGTCCTTATTTGCTGGCAAATCTCTTAATGGCTTTGATGATTATTTTCTTTCTCCAGTTTCCTTTGTTTCTTTATTTTGGAACTGCTGTTTCTTGGTTATTGAACTTTTTTGGACTGGCTCTGTAGTTTTATCTTTTCTTTCTTATTTTCCATCTTTCAAACTCCTTTTTAAATAGGAAATACACTAAATTTTATCTTTTAACTTACATAGTAAGCTT
>PITA01033062.1:0-13212 GCA_004023965.1 Spilogale gracilis | reverse complement strand
GGGGGGGGGGGGGGGGGGCGGGGCGGGTCTCAGTCCTGTCAGGGTACTGTGAGTGAAATTCAAGGAGTCTTAGAGAGCCTCATTGCACAATGCATCTGATGGAGGGAAAGTCATCAGTATAAGAGAGGTTGGTGATAACCGAATTAAGCCACCTCCTTATGTAACTTTGTTCTCCTGTAGCCACCCAAATAAACTGACAGTTTGGATGGTCTGACCGTAGGGAGCTCAAGATGAAAAGTTCTGCTCCCGTATGATTTGATATACTGAAGTCAGGAGCTCAGTCTCAACAACAGCCCCAAAGTAGCTTTTCAAATAGCAAGTAACCTTATGATGCATAAGCTTTGACCTTGTCCTGAGACACTAAGAGCTCTGCTTTAGGCCATTCGGATTGCAGGATAATTCTCCTTCCTCATTCTCCCTCTGTTACCACCATTTCTCCCCTGACCACATCTAGGTAGCCACTATCCTGCTTTGGCCCCTGATACAGCTGGATCCCTAAAGTATGTATTCTGTAATATCTGATGTCTCATACTCGATATTGTGCATGTGAGATTCATCCATATTCTTGTGTATAGCTGTAGACAGTTTATTTTCTGCACTGTATAGTATTCAATGGTAATATGTTCTATAACTTATCCATTCATTTATTGACAAACTTTAGTTTCTAGTTTCTATGCTGTTATGAAACAGGCTGTTGTAAACATTCTTGCATGCCTTTAAAAATTTTTTTATTGTGATGTTTAACAGTTTTGCAATACAAGCTTGTGATTGATGTTACTCTAAGTGGAAATCAGGATTGTTTTAAAGACTTAAGGTTCAGTATTTTTGAACACAAACATTCATCTAGGATGTAACAACTGAGTAAACTATAACTGTTAAACAATTTTCAGCTTTTCTCTAGTTCTATTGTAGGATGTACTTAAGCAGCAAGTGTATTTAGGTTAAAGCAGTTGAATTATGTTAAATGTTGCTCTTCTACCACATTACATTGGACACTGTTGGGATGCATGTTGAAAGACATGCTTTTTTTGTAAAACTCAATATAGGAGCTGTGTCTACAAATAAAAGTGAACACATTTGGCATGTTTGTTAATTCTAGTTTCATTTAATAACCTCTAAGGCACGTAAGTAGAAGCTTTTTTTTTTTTTTTAAGTTAATGGGGGACTTTGAGATGCAACACCATACATTAGGATTTTGGTCTTGGTGTTTGTATGAAATTCTAAGGCCTTGATTTAAACCTTTCCTTGTATCGTAATTTCCTTTTAGGTGTATTGCGCTAAGTGAAATTGTCAAATAAATCTTCCTTTTAAAAACTGCAAAAAATATTTTTTATTGTGCTATATTGGTCACTGTATAGTACATCATTAGATTTTGATGTATTCCAAGATTCATTGTTTCCGTATAACACCCAGTACTCCATGCAATCTGTGCCCTCCTTAATACTCACCAATATGCTCACTCATCCACCCAACCTCCTCCCCTCTAAAATCCTCAGTTTGTTTCTTGGAGTTTGTAGTCTCTCTTATTTCATCTCTCCCTCCTATTTACTCCCTTTGGTTTTCCTTTTCTTCTCCCAATGCCCCAATGTTATTCCTTATGTTCCACAAGAAAGTGAAACCAAATAATAATTGCTTTTCTCTTCTTGGCTTATTTCACTCAGCATAATCTCCTCCAGTCCCATCCATGTTGATGCAAAAGTTGGGTATTCATCCTTTCTGATGGAGGCATACTATTCCATGTGTATATGGACCACATCCTCTTTACCCATTCATCTATTGAAGAACATCCTGGCTCTTTCCACAGTTTGGCTATTGTGGACATTTAGCATGCATTTTCTAGATCACATACCTGCACATTCTCCTTGTGTATATACTTATGAATAGATTGTTAAAGTGCATATGTTCTGTCCACAGATTTGACAGTGTCTGTTGTTCTCATAGTTGTACGAATTTTATATTTGCACTAGCAGTGTAGAGCATTTCAAGTGCTGTTCAAGCTCATCAGATCTCGGTAAGGTCTGCCTTTGCTTCATTTGGTAGATGAGTAGTAGTGGTTTTGCATTGTGGTTTTAACAACTCATGAAATGAAGTGTCTTTTCATATGGTTTTAGCTTTCGAGATAGTCTCTTTTGTTATTTTTTGTTACAAAACATTGACCTTTATTCATGTGTCTGTTTTTAATATTATGCTTTTTTTCACTTGTTCATATTTCTATTTGATCTTTGTGTCTGTGTGTGTGTGTGTGTGTGTGTGTGTGTGTGTGTGTTGTATTATTTTTTTTTCTTCAGGTACTTTTATTTTTTTTACTTTAAATTTATTTTATTTTTTCAGTGTTCCAAGATTCATTGCCCATGCCCTACACCCAGTGCAATAGGTGCCCTCAGTACCCACCACCAGGCTCTCCCATCCCCCCACCTCCTCCCTCCAAGTCCCTCAGTTTGTTTCTGTGTCCAAAGTCTCTCATGTTTCATTTCTCTCCCTGAATTACCCTACTTCCCATTTACTTTCCCTCTCCTGCTGTCTTTTATATTACCCCTTATGCACCACAAGTAAGTGAAACCATGTGATACTTGACTTTCTCTACTTGGCTTATTTCAGTCAGCATAATCTCTTCCAATCCAGTCCACGTTGCTACAAAAGTTGGATATTCATCCTTTCTGATGGAGGTGTAGTATTCCATTGTATGTATGTACCACATCTTCTTTATCCATTCATCTGTTGATAGGCACCTTGGCTCTTTCCACAGTTTGGTGATTGTGGCCATTGCTGCAATGAACATTGGGGTACATATAGCCCTTCTTTTCACTACATCTGTATCTTTGGGTAAACGCCCAGTAGTGCAATTGCAGGGTCATAGGGTAGCTCTATTTTTAATTTTTGAAGGAATCTCCACACTGTTTTCCAAAGCGGCTGCACCAACTTGCATTCCCACCAACAGTGTAAGAGGGTTCCCCTTTCTCTGCAGCCTCTCCAACACTTGTTGTTTCCTGACTTGTTAATTTTGGCCATTCTGACTGGTGTAAGGTGGTATCTCAGTGTGGTTTTCATTTGAATTTCCCTGATAGCTAGTGACGATGAACATTTTTTCATGTGTCTGTTAGCCTTTTGTATATCTTCTATGGAGAAGTGCCTCTTCATTTCTCTTGCCCATTTTTTGATGTGTTCATCTTCTTTTTTGATGTTGAGTTTGAGTAGTTCTTAATAGATCTTGAATATCAGCCCTTTGTAGTGTCATTTGGAAATATCCTCTCCCATTCTGTGGGTTGCCTCTTTGTTTTGTTGATTGTTTCCTTTGCTGTACAGAAGATTTTTATTTTGATGCAGTCCCAAAATTCATTTTTGCTTTTGTGTCTTGAAAGAAGTTGCTGTGGCCGATGTCAAAGAGGTTACTGTCTATGTTCTTTTCCAGGATTTTGATGGATCTGCCTCACGTTGAGGTCTTTCATCCACTTCAAGTTTTATGTGGTGTAAGAGAGTGGTCTAGTTTCATTCTTCTATCTGTAGCTGTCCAATTTTCCCAGCACCATTTATTGAAGAGACTGTCTTTTTTCCACTGGATATTTTTTCCTGCTTTGTCGAAGATGATTTGACCATAGATTTATGGGTCCATATCTGGACTCTCTACTCTGTTCCATTGGTCTATTTCTCTGTTTTTGTGCCAGTACCATGCTGTCTTGGTAATCACAGCTTTGTAACAAAACCTGAAGCCAGGTAACGAGATGCCCCCAGCTTTGTTTTTCTTCTTCAGCAATTCCTTAGCGATTCGGGGTCTTTTTTGGTTCCACATAAATTTTAGGATTGTTTGTTCCAGCGCTTAGAAGAATGTTGGTGGAGTTTTGATCAGAATGGCATTGAAAGTATAGATTGTTCTGGGCAGCATAGACATTTTGACAATGTTTATTCTTCCGATCCATGAGCATGGAATGGTCTTCCATCTTTTTGTGTCTTCTTCAATTTCTTTCATGAGTGTTCTGTAGTTCCTCGAGTACAGATCCTTGACTTCTTTGGTTAGGTTTATTCCTAAGTAGCTTATGTTTTTTGGTGCTATAGTAAATGGAATCGATTCTCTGATTTCCCTTTCTATTTTTTCGTTGTCAGTGTATAAGAATGCAACTGATTTCTGTGCATTTATTTTGTATCCTGCCACATTACCGAATTGTTGCATGAGTTCTAGTAGTTTGGGGGTAGAGTCTTTTGGGTTTTCCACATAGAGTATCATGTCATCTGAAAGAGAGAGAGTTTGACTTCCTCTTTGCCAAACTTTTATTTTTTTCTGTTGCCTGATTGCTGTTGCTAGGACTTCTAACACTATGTTGAACAGTAGTGGTGAGAGTGGGCATCCTTGTCTTATTCCTGATCTCAGAGGGAAGGCTGTCAGTTTTTCCCCCTTGAGAATGATATTCGCTGAGGGTTTTTCATAGATACATTTTATGAGGTTGAGAAATGTTCCCTCTATCCCTATACTTTGAAGAGTTTTGATCAGGAATGGATGTTGTATTTTGTCAAATGCCTTTTCTGCATCAATTGAGAGTACCATATGGTTCTTCTCTCTTCTTTTATTGATTTGTTCTATCACATGATTTGCGAGTGTTGAACCACCCTTGCATCCTTGGGATAAAGCCCACCTGGTCATGGTGGATAATCTTTTTAACGTATTGTTGGATCCTGTTAGCAAGGATCTTGTTAAGAATCTTGGCATCCATATTCATCAGAGATATTGGCCTGAAGTTCTCCTTTTTGATGGGGTCTTTGTCTGGTTTGGGGATTAGAGTAATGCTGGCTTCATAGAAAGAGTCTGGAAGTTTTCCTTCCATTTCTATTTTTTGAAAGAGCTTCAGGAGAATAGGTGTTATTTCTTCTTTGAATGTTTGGTAGAATTCCCCAGGGAATCTGTCTGGTCCTGGACTCTTGTTTTTGAGGAGGTTTTTGATCACTGCTTCAAACTCATTACTAGATATAGGTCTATTCCGATTGTCAATGTCTTCCTGTTTCAGTCTTGGAAGTTTATAGGTTTCTAGGAATGTATCCATATCTTCTAGGTTGTTAAACTTATTGGCATATAATTGTTGATAGTAATTTCTGATGATTGTTTCTATTTCCTTGGTGTTAGTTGTGATCTCTCCCCTTTCATTCATAATTTTATTAATTTGGGTCTTCTCCCTTTTCTTTTGGATTAGTTTGGCCAACGGTTTATCAATCTTATTGATTCTTTCAAAGAACCAGCTTCTAGTTTCGTTGATGTGTTCTACTGTATCTCTAGTTTCTGACTCATTCATCTCTGCTCTAACTGTAATTATTTCCAGTCTTGTGTGGGGTTTGGTTTAATTTTTTGTTGATTTTCCAGTTCTTTAAAGTGTAATGAGAGTTGGTGTATTCGGGATTTTTCAATTTTTTTGAGTGAGGCTTGGATGGCTATGGATTTCCCCCTTAGGACTACCTTTGCTGTATCCCATAGGTTTTGGATCAATGTATCTTCATTCTCATTGGTTTCCATGAAGTGTTTCAGTTCTTCTTTGATTTCCTGGTTGATCCTCAGATTCTTGAGCAGGATCGTCTTTAGCTTCCAAGTGTTTGATTTTCTCCTGAACTTTTTATGGTGGTTGAATTCCAGTTTCACAGCATTGTGGTCAGAGAATATGCAGGGAATAATCTCAATCTTCTGGTATCAGTTGATCCCTGTTTTGTGACCTAGTATGTGGTCTGGAGAAAGTTCCATGTGCACTAGAGAAGAATGAATATTCTGCTGTTTTAGGGTGGAATGTTCTGAATATATCTATGGGATCCATCTGGTCCAATGTGTCATTCAAGGCTCTTGTTTCTTTGTTGATTTTCTGTTTAGATGATCTGTCTATTGCTGAGAGTGGTGTGTTAAGATCTCCTACAATTAATGTATTTGTATTAATATGATTCTTTATTTTCCTTAACAGTTGGCTTATGGAGTTGGCTGCTCCCATATTGGGGGCATAAGTATTTATAATTGTTAGATCTTCTTGGTGTATAGACCCTTTGAGAATGATGTAGTGTACTTCTGTGTCTCTGACTACAGTCTTTAGATTAAAATCCAATTTCTCTGATATGAGAATCACTACCCCGGCTTTCTTTTGGGGTCCATTGGCATGAAATATGGTCCTCCGTCCCCTCACTTTCAATCTGGAAGTGTCTTTAGATTCAAAATGTGTCTCTTGTAAACAGCATATGGATGGGTCCTGTCATTTTATCCAGTTTGCAACCCTGTGCCTTTTTATTGGAGCATTTAGGCCATTCACATTGAGAGTGATTATTGATAGATGCATTTGTATTGACATCATGTTGCCTGTGAAGTTCATGTTTCTATAGATTACCTCCGTAAATTTTTGTTCTGTGTCACTCTTGTGTTCATTCTCTTTTATAGAACCTACTAAGAGGCTTAGTATTTCTTGTAGTGCTGGCTTGGTGGTTGTAAAATCTTTTAGACTTTGGCGGTCCTGGAAGCTCTTTATTTCTCCTTCCATTCTGAAAGTCAACCTTGCTGGGTACATTATCCTTGGTTGCATATTTTTGTCATGTAATTTCCTGAATATGTCTTACCAGCCCTTTCTGGCTTGCCAGGTTTCTATGGAAAGGTCTGATGTTATTCTGATGGTCCTCCCTCTATAGGTAAGGGATCGCTTCCCCCTAGGTGCCCTTAAGACACATTCTTTGGTTTTATGATTCATGAATTTCACAATATGTGCCTGGAGGTTTTTCTGGCCTCATTGATCTTGGGGGGTATCCTCTCTGCCTCTAGGACAGGAACATTAGTTTCATTCCCCAGATTAGGGAAATTTTCATCCATGATTTGTTCAACTACATCTTCTAGGCTTCTCTCTCTCTCAACTCCTTCGGGGATTCCAATAATTCTGATATTGGAGTGTTTCATGGCATCATTTATTTCCCTTATTCTGTTTTCATGGGATTTTTAGCTGTTTGCTCCAAGACTTCTCTTGCTCCTCCTTTTAATTCATCTGTCTTCTAAATCACTGATATGATCTTCAGCTTCACTTACTCTAGCTGTTAGCATATTTAAATTAGATTGTATCTCATTAATAGCCTTTCTAACCTCCGCTTTCACTTCTGTTATTAAGGCTTCCATTTTGAGACTAGTGTTCTTTTCCAAATTAGCCATTGCTTGGACAGTTGCTGCCCTGAATTCCATTTCTGTCATATTGTTTATGTTCATTTCCAGTAATTCTGTGACGGGGGCTGCAGTCTCAGGGTTCTTCTTCTGTTGGTTGTTCCTCCTCCGAGTCATTGTGGCGAGGAGTGGTTGAGGGGGTGTATAGCTAAATATATCAGCCACTATCCAGGTGAATCGGTCGCTGGAAGATTTTGGAGCAATCAGAATTCACCACCGAAAAGAAAGAAGAAAGAAAAAAGAGAAAGGGAGAAAGGAAGCAAGAAAAGAAACCCCTGCCAGAGTGGGGCCCAGTGGTAGGATTTAGATGGTACAAAATTACTACAGGGTAAAGAAAAAGGCCATCAAGAGTAAATGAAGAGATCATAAAGCTAAGCCCAACCTGAATGACCCCCAAGACCTGTATTTATAATTCAAAGGCAAAAACAATTACACAGAAACACTGACAGACTAGAGTGGGAAGATGAGGGCAGACACTCCTTGTGGACAAGGAAAGTATTTCAGATCCTCCCGAGTTTGTCTTGTTATTATTGTTGGAGGAGCCCACTTTCTAAAGATATAGGGAGATTATAACTGGTTGTATATAGGGGTAGTATTGAATAGGGATGTAGGATTACTTTGAAGCTTATAACTATATGTATATTTAAAAGAAAAAATAAAGGAAAGAAGGGAGAAGAGAGGGAAAAAACAGACAAAACAAAAAAGCAAATGAGAGGCAACAACAACAATAGAAAACACAGGTATGTGTTTGAAAAAATTTCAAGGTAAAAAATTGTTATGGAATGTTGTATTAAGTATCACGTTGTGATAAAAAAGTAGGTTAAAAATTAAAAGAACAAAAACCGTGAGTATGAATTTTTAAATTTAAAGTGGAAACTTAAAAAGTAAAAATAGAAAAATGTTAAAAAAGCAAATAAGTTGAAAAACTGTATCAATAAAGCATACAGCTTTGGGGGCAGTACCAGGAGTTTAATAAATTGCCTTTCCTCCCATTGTTGGGGTTTTACAATTTGAGTGTTGTCCTCTTGTGCTTCTGGCTTGCCTTGTGTGGGCAGGGCCTGCCGCGCTGTTTTCAATCCCTTCTACTTGGGCTGCATCTCTCCGCCCCTTTCCTAGGGACTGGGGACCATGGTAACAGGTTGTCAGGGTCAGTTCTGGGGGTCGGGGGTTGTTCTTTTACAGCCTTTTGCAGCTGTTGAGGAAGTCAGGTCGGGGCAAGATGTCTGCCCCCAAACCTCCTTCCTAGAGAGAGCCCCTAATTAGCAACCCTCTTGGTGATGGGGGGGCCCCACAGTCTCTCCCTGTATCCTCTCCCTTAGCCGCCTGTCACAGCCAGGTGGGCGCAGATGCTGGTTTGATTCCTGTCCAAAGCCCCCACTTGTCGTTTAGCTCCCATGCCACAAAAACCGCAACTGATTTTGGGTCATGCAACCTTGTCTGTGCCCAGGGAGTCTATGGTACCCCCATGCAGGAGGGACTGAGGTCCCGCAGCCCCACACATCATGCTGAAGCCTGCAAAATCACCTTCCCTGGGGGGTCCGTGCCTGGCCCTCGGGGTGGAGAGAAGCAGCAGAGCAAACCAGGGGAGGAAAGAAAGAAAAAAAAAAAAAAAGGAAAAAAGTGGCGGAAAAATAGACTTCTTTCCGCGGGCTCCGCCGGGTTCCCCCGTGCAGCACCGGGAGCACTTTCTCTTTCTGCAGATCTATATCCCCATGTCCTATGCTGCCCCCCCGCCCCGGCACCCCGTTTCTGTTTGCTTTGAATCAGACCGTAATTGGCTGTTGTTCCCCGAACACAGAGCACTTTCGTGCTGGGGTATTGCCTTCCAATGGGTCGCCTCTATGGGCTTCCTCCCCTGCACCCCTTGTCTTTGGGTAACCCTCCGATCGTTCCCACTCCTCTCTACCTCTTTGCCGATGGTCCTTGTCCCCCGCGGTGATCCAGAAGTGTGAAATATCACATTTCAGGCTGATTCCATGGGTGCTCACAGTGTTCCTGTAGTGTTTTTTGCAGGAATTGAGCTCACTTCAGGGGACTCCCAGAAATGGGGTCACCTGGCCTTCCCCCATCTTCCCGCCCTCCATGTTGTATTCTTGAATAACTGCTTAGAGTAGATGTAGCATTCATATTTCCCAACTGAAACACTTTAGGCAGTTTAGAATTTTTTGGTGTTTTTTCTGGGACTGTTTTCTGGATTTAGAAGCGTAATTATCTCTATTCCCTGCTCTATTCCCAGGGAATATCTCAGTTTCAGTCTCATGGAAGGAACTAGTCTTTTGACACATGAGACAAAATAATGAACATCAGTCAGCCTGAGATTATAGAAAGGACCAACATTCCTTTTCCTGAGACCACACTTTCAGAGCTCTCTTTCACAAACAGGTTATGATGGACTTATTTACTCTAGTAAGAACACCTGTTTTGCCAGAATCTCA
Source organism: Spilogale gracilis (assembly GCA_004023965.1). Classification (NCBI taxonomy): domain Eukaryota; kingdom Metazoa; phylum Chordata; class Mammalia; order Carnivora; family Mephitidae; genus Spilogale; species Spilogale gracilis. The sequence continues at coordinate 3,624 of PITA01033062.1, read as the reverse complement.
TTTCTCACTCAAATATAGCTCAAGCTGCATGCCCTTCTAAAAGGGAAGAAGATCAGGGACTGATTCTCTTCGCATTAATGTAATACTTGTAATATTTGAGTGGTTTTCTGGACTCTCTGAGACGATGCTCAGTCATTTTCTGTTTCCTTGCAGCATGATTTTGCAGTCATTGTGATGTGATCTTTCACCTTTGGGATGTAACAAATCAGAGACAGAGCTAGATATAGCTTCTCCTATAATTCCCACTCCCCAGTGGAAGACTATCCAAAAAGTAGATACAAGTGTAGTGGATTTTACTGAATGTTGAGGAGGATATCATTTTTTTAAAGATTTTATCTTAATTCCACCTAGTTAAGTGTTATATTCATTTCAGGTGTACAATGTAGTGATTCAGCACTTCTATACATCACCAATGCTCATCCATCATGATAATCATACTCCTTAATCCCCATTGCTTACATAACCCAGTCTCCCACCCACCTCCCCGCTAGTAACCATTAGTTTGTTCTCTATAGTCAAAAGTCTGTTTCTTGGTTTGTCTCTCTCTTTTTCCCTTTGCTAATTTATTTTGTTTCCTAAATTCCACATATGAGTGAAATCATATGGTATTTGTCTTTGTCTGACTTATTTCACTTAGCATTACACTCTCTAGTTCCATCCATGGTAGCAAATGGTAAGATTTAATTATTTTCTATAGCTGAATAACATTCCATTGTATATATATGTACACCACATCTTCTTTATCCATTCATCACCTTGGGCTGCTTCTTTATCTCAGCTACTATAAATAATGCTGCAATAAACATAGAGGTGTGTGTATCCCTTTGATTAGTGTTTCTGTATTTTTTGGGTAAATACCCAGTAGCTCTAGTGCTAGATCATAAGGTAGTTCTATTTTTAACTTTTTGAGGCACCTTCATACCAGTAGGCTATACCAATTTGCATTCCCATCAATAGTACAAGAGTGTTCCTTTTTCTCTAGTCTCACTAACACCTGTTGTTTCTTGTGTTTTTGAGTTTTAGCAATTCTGATAACTCATTGAAGCAATTTTTAAAAAAAAACAATTTATTTATTTGAGAGATAGAAAGAGATCGTGAGCAGGAGGAGGGGCAAAGGGAGAGGGAGCAAGAGAATCCTCAAGCAGACTCCCTGATGAGCATGAGTGTGAAGCCTGGCAGGGGCTCTATCCCAGGACTCCGAGATCATGACCTGAGCCAAAGATGCTTAACCAACTGAGTCACCCAGGCACCCCTCTCATTGTAGTTTTGATTTTTATTTTCCTGATGGTCAGTGATGATGAACATCTTTTCATGTGTCTTTTGGCCATCTGGGTGTCTTCTTTGGAAAAATGCCTGTTCACATCTTTTTTTAGTTGGATTAGTTGTTTTTTGGGTGTTGAGTTGTATTAAGTTCTATATATATTTTGGGACAATGTACGCCGCGTCTCTAGTCTAGTGCGGGATCCCCTGAAGCTCTGCCTTGACGGGGGTCTGCGTGTTGTGTGGAGGCTGGATGCAGCGATGCTGCACACACAGTGGCTTCTCCCCTGCCCCCCCCAGGTAGGTTTTATGTGGCAGCTGTGCAAGGTTGGCGCTGTGCACCAAGCATCTAGTCATAGACCCCAGCTGTGGGTGGGGTGCACAGTTGGGTGCTGTAGATGGAGGCAGCTGAGCGCCCAGCAGATGGGTAGGGATTCAGCTTTAACAGTATTTGCCCTGAGCCCTGGGTGGAGGCTAAAGGTCTCCCTGCAGCCCTGCCTCTGGCAATTGGCTCTGTGTTTATGCTGGGGGGGAAAGGAAGGAAAATGGCCTTGTGGGTTCCCTCATGTTCTGAGAAGTCCCCAACGTATTCTAAAATTAGAACAGATCTCTTTCTCCTTAGCCCTGGGGTTGTGTAAATTGCTGATCTTACGCTGCCTCCCTGTGCAGGCTGCTGTTTCTTTAAGGGCAGTGACCTGGCTATCAGTTGCCCTTTAGACGCACCCAGTGCTGAGTTACCTGACTTTTAAAACTCCAGGTTCCAGGCCCCACTGCTTTTTTGAATTTAAATTTTATTTTATTTTTTCAGTGTCCCAAGATTCATTGTTTATGCACCACACCCAGTGCTCTATGTAATATGTACCCTCCTTAATATTAACCACCAGGCTCACCCATCCCTCATCCCCTCCCTTCCAAAACACTAATTTTGTTTCTCAGAATCCGAAGTCACTCATGGTTCATCTCCCCCTCTGATTTACCCCAATCCATTTTTCCTTTCCTTCTTCTAATGCCCCACTGGTCTTACAAACTGATGGAATTCATTTCCTGTACTTTTTAAAGCCATACCTTATGGGATTAGTCTTCCCCATGTGAGCTCCCAGGGGCAAAGGCTCATTTCTCTGCCCTTTCTTTTTTTTTCTTTTTTTTTTTTTTTTAAGATTTTATTTATTTATTTGACAGAGAGGAAACACAGCCAGAGAGGGAACACAAGCAGGGGGAGTGAGAGAGGGAGAAGCAGGCTTCCCGCCAAGCAGGGAGCCCGACGTGGGCTCGATTCTGGGTCTCCGGGATCATGACCTGAGCCGAAGGCAGTCGCTTAACCAACTGAGCCACCCAGGCGCCACCTTCTCTGCCTTTTCATTGCAGGCAGCTCCCTTCCTTCTGAAGGGAGCCTTCCTCCACCTTTCTGGTCTTAAGCTTTCAGACACAGCTTTTTCTCTGTATTGAGTTGTGGAGTCTGTTCTGCCAGCCTTCAGATTGCTCTCAGGTTTCTTGACTTCCATCAAGAAACTTTGGACGGGACTGAGCTCATGGTCCTCCCATTCCTGAGTAACCCTCAAGCTCCCCAATTCAGGGGTATTTTCTTAACTATCTTTACCTATCAGTTTTAGGGAGAATGATAAGACTTCCAGTCCTCTGAAACCCAAACCCTTTTGACCCTGTGGGTTCTCTCTCTCTCTCTCTCTCTCTCTCTCTCTCTCTCTCTCTCTCCTGGACCTTTTCTGTTTTCTTTTCTGTCCAGGATCTGCTTTAGGAGGAAATAAAATGGTCTAGCTAGGCAAGGTAGCAGTCCCTTTTCATTATTTAGTTTTCTGCTGAAACTTACCACCTGGTAGTCTCCTCCTGTGTTCCAGGAAGCACTTCAAAGTACTTTGATAAGCATATGTATTTTCCTCTATGTCAAGAATAATAACCTGTTAGAATAATAACCTTTGTTTTAGACAGTAATCATGTTATCCCAGTAGTCACTCTGCTGTGAGAGGAGGAGGTCGTATGTAATCTGTGAGTTTTATAAATGGGGCACCAACACCCTTGCCTTTAGAAACCCTGGGGCACAATATTCCACAGGTGGACAGAGGCATGGAGCTGAAATGAGGGCTCTGGAGCTTTGGCGACGCTTTGAAACAAGTAGCAGTACACATGCCATCAAATTTTTTCTAATTCATGAAACACGGGGGTGAGGGGGTAGGGGTGCAGTGGAAGGAGGTGTCTAGCGAGAGTCTGCAAAGACCCCTCAGGGACAGTGGTTTAGTTGTCCTTGAACTCCTGTCTGCAGTCTGCTAAGACCAATTAGGTCATGTCACTTTTCTGCACAAGATCCAGGCTCCATGCAAGACTGTAAGATCTGACACAAGAGACTTAAAA
>PITA01033061.1:0-13203 GCA_004023965.1 Spilogale gracilis | reverse complement strand
CCCAATGTTCATTGCAGCAATGGCCACAATCGCCAAACTGTAGAAAGAGCCAAGGTGCCCATCAACAGATGAATGGATAAAGAAGATGTGGTACATATATACAATGGAATACTATGCCTCCATCAGAAAGGATGAATATCCAACTTTTGTAGCAACATGGACTGGACTGGAAGAGATTCTGCTGAGTGAAATAAGCCAAGTAGAGAAAGTCAAGTATCACATGGTTTCACCTACTTGCGGTGCATGAGGGGTAACCTGGAGGACAGTGGGAGAAGGAAAGTAAATGGGAAGTAGGGTAATCCAGGGAGAAAAACGAAATAACAGAGACTTTGGACACAGAAACAAACTGAGGGACTTGGAGGGATGAGGGTGGAGGGATGGGAGAGCCTGGTAGTGGGTGCTGGGGGCACCTATTGCGTGGAGCACTGGGTGTGGGGAAAGGGGAATGAATCTTGGAACACTGGAAAAGAAAATTAAGTAACAATAAAAAAAAAATTCCACCAACATTTTTCAAAGTGTTGGAACAAACAATCCTAAAATTTATATGGAACCAAAAAAGACTCCAAATTGCTAAGGAATTGTTGAAGAAGAAAAACAAAGCTGGGGGCATCACATTACCTGATTTCAGGCTTTATTACAAAGCTGTGATCACCAAGACAGCATGGTACTGGCACAAAAATAGACTCATAGACCAATGGAACAGAGTAGAGAGTCCAGATATGGTCAAATCATCTTCAACAAAGCAGGAAAAAATATCCAGTGGAAAAAAGACAGTCTCTTCAATAAATGGTGCTGGGAAAATTGGACAGCTACATATGGAAGAATGAAACTAGACCATTCTCTTACACCACACAGAAAGATAAACTCGAAATGGGTGAAAGACCTCAATGTGAGGCAGGAATCCATTAAAATCCTGGAGGAGAACATAGGCAGTAACATCTTTGACATCGGCCACAGTAACTTCTTTCAAGACACGTCTCCCAAGGCAAAGGAGACAAAGGTGAAAATGAATTTTTGGGACTTTATCAAAATAAAATCTTCTGCACAGCAAAGGAAGTAGTCAACAAAACAAAGAGGCAACCCATGGAATGGGAGAAGATAATTGCCAATGGCACTACAGACAAAGGGCTGATATCCAAGATCTATAAAGAACTCCTCAAACTCAACAACCAAAAAAAAAGGTAATTACATCAAAAAATGAGTAGGAGACATGAACAGACTCTTCTCCATGGAAGACATACAAATGGCTAGCAGACACATGAAAACATGTTTGTCATCATTAGCTATCAGGGAAATTCAAATCAAAACCACATTGAGATACCACCCTACACCAGTTAGAATGGCCAAAGTTAAAAGGACAGGAAACAACAAGTGTTGGAGAGGTTGTGGAGAAAGGGGAACCCTCTGACCCTGTTGGTGTACTTTGGAAAACAGTGTGGAGATTCCTTAAAAAATTAAAAATAGAGCTATCCCATGACCCTGCAACTGCACTATTGGGTATTTACTCCAAAGATACAGATGCTGTGAAATGAAGGGCCATATGTACCTCAATGTTCATAGCAGCAATGGCCACAATCGCCAAACTGTGGAAAGAGCCAAGGTTCCTTTCAACAAACAAATGGATAAAGAAGATATACAATGGAATATTATGCCTCCATCAGAAAGGATGAAAACCCAACGTTTGCATCAACATAGAGGGGACAGGAGGAGATCATGCTGAGTGAAATAAATAAGCCAAGCAGAGAAAGTCAAGTAACATATAGTTTCACTTACTTGTGGAGCATAAGGAGTAACATGGAGGACAGTGGGAGAAAGAAATGAAATGTGAACTGGCGTAAATTAGAGAGGGAGATGAAGTGTGAGAGACTTTGGACTCTGAGAAATGAACTGAGGGTTTTGGAATGGAGCGGGGGTAGGGGAATGGGTGAGCCTGGTGGTGGGTTTTGAGGGCACAAACTGCAGGGAGCACTGAGTGTGGGACATAAACAATGAATCTTGGAACACTGAAAAAATAAATTATTTTTTAAAGAATTTATTTATTTGACAGAGAGAAAGAGATCACAAGTAGGCAGAGAGGCAGGCAGAGAGAGAGGAGGAAGCAGGCTCCCTGCTGAGCAGAGAGCCCCACGCGGGCCTTGATCCCAGGACCCTGAGATCATGACCTGAGCTGAAGGCAGAGGCTTTAACCCACTGAGCCACCCAGGCACCCAAATAAATTATTATTAAAGAAAAAAAAAAGTCTGAGAAAGTCCGTGTAGCCATTTTGAATAGGTGTGCATACTCATAAAAATAAGAAACAAATTTTAAAGATCATGATTTTTTTTAAAGATTTTTTAAAATTTATTTGACAGAGAGAAACACAGCCAGAGAGGGAACACAAGCAGGGGGAGTGAGAGAGGGAGAAGCAGGCTTCCTGCCGAGCAGGGAGACCGATGTGGGGCTCAATCCCGGATCTCCGGGATCATGACCTGAGCCAAAGGCAGTCGCCCAACCAACTGATCCACCCAGGCTCCCCAAAGATCATGATTTTTAATAAAAGATTTTACAGAAGCGCACAGTAATACCAGGAGAGTTGTTAAAAACAAAATAATACTGTCTTCACACAGTATGTATTTATCAATCTAAATTTAAGTAGCAAAATAAAACCCTCAATCAAATTATGATTTGGGATGTTTTTAAAATAAGAATTTTTGCCATAAATAAATAGCCTGTAGACACAACTGTTTCCTTTGTCTGTAGAAATATATATATGGTATATATACATATACATGATATTTTAGAATAAAAATTATGAGAAATTTTGGACATGGGTACTGACAACCATGCCTTTAAGTAGCTCAACTTTCTCATTAGGGAATGATGATTTTAAAACAAATTAGAATGTATTTGTGAATTGTGCTAATGATGCCTGTTAAAGGTATGAAGTGATATCCTGGTGTAGAAATATAGTGAATATCTGCCTTTCACATTTTTAATAATTGTTGTTTTCTATTATATATGTGTTATTTATATTTTTAAAATATGTATACCATTTTGGAGGTAGGAAACTTGCAAAATTGGTACTGTGCTTTGGGAGAATTTTTCTAGTAAGCAAATTTAGGTTGATTGGGTAAGGAATGGAAGATTCGAATGCGAGATACTTTGATAAAGGAAAGGGAAGAGGCTGTAAAGAAAATGTTAACTTTTATTAATATCTTATTTAAAATATCACATATCTGGGCACCTGGGTGGCTCAGTCATTAAGCGTCTACCTTCAGTTCAGGTCATGATCCTGGAGTCCTGGGATCGAGCCCCACATCGGGCTCCCTGCTTGGTGGGAAGCCTGCTTCTCCCTCTCTCACTCCCCCTGCTTGTGTTTCTTCTCTAGCTGTATTTCCCTCTGTCAAATAAATAAAACCTTAAAAAATTTAAAAAAAATAAAATATCACATATAAAATGTTGTTTCAGCAAAATTTTATCATTAAGAAAAGTATGAAATGTCAAAGGAAAAAGTATATTTTTAAAGAATGATTGCAAAAATATATTAAACCTCAAAACTGGCTTAGCAATTAATAAAACTTTTAAAGCACTTTATCATGTATATATTTTCAAAGTGATGCAGAATTCTGAGGAAATCATCCAGAAGAAACTTAAAAGAAAAAATAGTATGAAATCATCATGAATTATCTTCATGCAAATGTATCCATCTGTATGACTCTGTGGCATTGATCCAGTGACACCCCTCCTTTCTTTACCAGTTCTTTCTCAGGAACAGATGGCCAAATCTGCCCCACATGCATCTCTTTCCTGAAAAAAAAGTCCATGATTTCCCCAGGCCTCCCTCTGCCCGCTATGTACACTCCCACATGTAGCCAAAAGGACTATAACCCAGAAGGGCAATCTCATGAGGCATGCTGGGTATCAGAAGGTTTTCGGGCACAGAGTGGCCTTCTGTAGCTCCTGAAAACAAAGGATAAAGGAAGCAATTGGACTTAGCATCGGTGATTGTAAAAAGTCATGCCTTTAGTTCAACCTCATAACAGATGAGCTGACTTTTTTTTAAAGTTAATGGTTTGAGATGTTGAAATAGCTCCTTGTAAGAGGTAGTAAAAGAGTTTTGTGGACTGAAGCTGAACTTACCTTCAGTGGAAAAGCACATGAAGGTAATTGCTCAGAGAACTTGTATACTGAAGAACAGTTCATGACATTTTAAAACAATAAATGATGGTGAAATGCCATTCAGGAATTAATCTCTATTCCATATGAGCTAGGGAGGTAGAAAGAGAAGAGTAAAACTATTCTTTTATCTGGTTTTGGAATGAAAGAACAAAATCCTGGGGGAGCTGCATTTTCCCTGGGAAGTGCAACACTTCTCTGAGATTGTGCTCTGATTAAAAAAAAAAAAAATAGGCCTTTAAAAATTCACTTTAACATACATCTTCATGTGTACTTCTGCATTTTTACTGAATACCTTTATGCTATTTCTGTGAGCATATTATTCACCATTGTTCTAAACTTTGACATGTAAAATTACATATATATTTGACAATTCAAAAAGATAATTGTAAGTTTCTCTTCTCTCCTTTTTTTATTATGCAAATATAAGGAAGACACATCTGCTACTTCTATAAACATAGTACTCAATCATGTTTGCTCTTCTTGCCCATTATTCTACCACTTTAAAAGTTCCCATGCTACTGATTGCTGCTAGCCCAGGTATTTTGTCTCCAGAACCCAGGAGTGGTTTTATAATGCTGGGATCAAAGCTCAGTGATTTAATTATAGCCATTTTAAGGTTATGGCCCAGAAAATACTAATCAAAAAGTTAATAAAATGAATAAAATGAAGGTTGAGAGGAATGTTTCTTAATCTTACTCTTCCAGGCTTCTTGCTCAAATTGATAATCAGTAAATGAATAAACACTGATTGACAAATGAATGGATAAACAATAACAAACATCACAGAGTCTGTCTAAGGGGCTGGAGATAAGGAATATGAATAGCAGAGTCCTTGCATGAAGAAGTCTACACACAGCCAAGGGTAGTAGGTCGACATCTGAACAAAGTATTATAGTTTTATGTGAAAAGTGCTATATAACCAAAAAAAAATGTGATGAGCCTGTACTAAATAGTAGTGTTTCAGTGTAAGTGACACAAAGTAAAACTAAAACTCAGGGTATCCCAAACAGCAAAGTTAATTTATTAACTGATATAACTAAAACAGATATTTCTGATCCAAGGCAGCTCAAAAGCAAGACAAAGGTCCTGGTTTTTCTTATCTTTTTGCTCTGCCTTCTATAATATGGGTACATTATGGGCTGTGTTCCAAAATTCATATGTTGATGTCCTAACTTCTAGTACCTACAATGTGACTGTGCTTAGAGATAGGGGCTTTAATGAGGAGGTTGAATTAAAATGAAGTCATATGGATGAGTCCTAATCCAGTCTCACTGGTATCTTATAAGAAGAGATTAAGACATAGACATATGTAGATGGAAGGCCATGTGAAGACACAGAGGGAAGACATCCATCTACAAACCAAAGAGAGAGGCTTCAGAAGAAACCAATCCTGCTGATACCTAGACCTCATACTTCTAGCCTCCAAATTATAATAAAGTAAATTTCTGTTGCTTAAACCACCCAGTCTGTTGCAATTTGCTATGGCAACCCTAGCAAACTAATACAAGATACCATCTCAAGTTTAGTGGTGGCTCCCATCAACTTCTGGCGCCACCCTTGGGGCTACAAAATACCATCAGCTATTCCAGACTTCATAGCTTCTCACTATATTATCCAGGTGCCACAAAAGGAAGCATCTAGTAGCTCTCCATAAATTTTAGGATTTTCATGCTTTCCTCTGCCTTTGTCTGAACAGTTTCCATGCTTGAGGAATGGGATCCATGGATTGCCTTAAGCCAATCAGAACCTACCCCTAAAGATGGGTGGGGTCACATCCACTCAAACCACAGAAGGTGAAGTCCTCAAAGGAAAATCAAGTCATGTTGGTGAGACACACAGCTATGGCAATCACCAACAAAGATCCAAAGAAAGGAATCAAATAAGTCCACCTAAGAAAACTGAGCAAAAGTAACCCCACAGGCAACTGGAATGGGTCTTGGAAAATTAATAGATTCATCCAACAAACAAGGACTCAAAGGACAATCCAGACAAAGAAAATAGCATATGAGAGGGCATCTAAGTCAAAAAGGGCCTTTTGTATTTGGTAGGGTGATCAACTGATTTCCAGCTTTTAGGACCAAAAGTCACACATCCTAGGAACCCCTTTCATCCCAGGAAAATAGGTAGTTTGTCCTGGGACTGTGTGTTACTTTAAATAGAAATCTCATATCCCAGGATCCCCTTAGTCCTGCACAAACTGGAATGGTTGGTCACTATATGTTTGGAGAATTATGGGCAAAGTTTATGGGGCAAAGTGGCTGGAGATAAGATTGGAAAGGTTGGTTGAGGCTACTTGGAAAGGACCTTTTATGCACAGAAGTTTGGACTAGAGAGAAAATTCACATTGTTCCTCTGAAACACTTGTTGAAAAAGTAAGTCAGTGGCACCTGGGTGGCTCAGTTGGTTAAGCGACTGCTTTCAGCTCAGGTCATGATCCCGGAGACCGGGGATCAAGCCCCATATCAGACTCCCTGCTCGGCGGGAGGCCTGCTTCTCCCTCTCTCACTCCCCCTGCTTGTGTTCCTTCTCTCACTGTGTTTCTCTCTGTCAAATAAATAAATAAAATAAAATCTTTAAAAAAAAAAAAGAAAAAGTAAGTCATAGAACATTATTCTCTGGAGTATAAAGGGACTCTGTATAAATAATATGAATTCCATGGACATTTTGTGACTTCACCTATTTCAAGAAGTTTATGGAACTTGAGGTTTAAATAGCATTTGGGAACAGCAGAAAGTTCCAGGTCAAGCGTTTGGACTAGGAGACATTGTTCCCTGGGGTCAAAGGTCAGCACACCACTGGGCACATTATGAGGCTCTACAAATACTACTTGAGTTTTGGTTATCAGGCTTCCCTTCATAACTTGAATTCCTTATTTGCCTTCAACTATCTCTCTGTGTATCTATCTCTTAAAACTCTCCCTATCTCTTTCTCTAACTTCATGCCTTCATTTTGAACTGCCCATCTGGGGCTTCCAACTCATAATATCTACCACTAAGTGCTCACCTTCCCTCCAGTAATACCTCTTTTGCCTACTGCCTTACATTTGCTGAGAATGCTGCTATTCTCCTAGTCACCCAGGCCCACATTATGGGACACATTGTACCACTGAAAAGAAGAGGTTGGAGAAAACAAAGTGGCAAGCACTGGATATTTCCAATGATCCATATTTATAAAAACAATATATGTATATTTTCACATATATGAAAATGTATAGGAAAAGCACCCAGAAGTACCAAACTCTTAATAGTTATGATCTTTAAAATGTCTGGTAAGAAATGGGGGTGAGGAGAATCCTTTTATTTTTCACTTTATATACATCCTTATTGTTCAGATGTTTCTAGAATAAGCATATATAGCTACTTTCCAAATAAAGATATACATGTTCACTATACAAATTTTCAATTGAAGGTAAACATAAAGAACAAAAAGAAAACCATCTGAAATTTTACCACCAGAGGTACCACTGTAAGCAGTCTGGGAAACAGACTACCAGACCTCTCCCTGGACCCCTGTGTTGATGCAGACACAGAAACTACACTTAGAAGCTTACCCAGCCTGCCTCAGCACCCTCCCTGCTGCCTAAGACCCCAGTATGTTGCAGAGAAAGCTCTCCTGTCACTTGTGCCTCTACAGGGTCTCTGGAACCTGTCCCTTTCCATTTCTACCACCATCACCCTTGCTGAGCTCTTATTAATTCACTCTTGTTCTGTGGCAGTAGCCTCCTAACAGTTCTCACTTCTTTCCTCTCTATCTCCTTGCATCCAACTTCTCCACACCATCCAGTTTAACTGCCCTAAAACCTAGTTCTGATGGTGTTAGTTCTTTGTTCAAAAACTTCAGTGACTTTCCGTGGCCTATAAAGGAAAGGCCAAACTCTGTGGTTTGAACTGAAATTAAACTTTTCATTGTTCCCTTGGAAACTTTTCTTCCCCTCAACTCTAGTTCATATCATTCTCTCTGACAGGACAGCAGTACCGTCTCAACCAGGTATTTTCATTGATTAAAATTCCCCTCCTTCAGACACTTGCCCACATATAAGAAAATGTTTGTACAAGAATGTTCATTGTAGTCAAGTCTATAATAGAAAAAATTAAAGTCAACATAAAGGTCTACCAATAAGAGATTGATTAAGTAACTTCTGGAAATGCAAGTATCCAATGAAATATAGTTACATATTAGTTAACTACTAATGTAGTTAACTACTATGTAGTTAATGACATATAGTTAAAATAATATAGCTTATTATATAGATACAGGAGAAGTCTGCAGAATATTGTCAATCAAAAGAGAGGGTTATATAAAACTTTATAAATACCTTTTTTTAAAGCATGTATATTTGTAGAACTTTCTGGAAACACATTATCAATACAGGTAAACTCCAGTTGGTTGAATTTAGTTGATTTTTACTTTGTTCTTGGTAATTTTCTATTTAATTTGAATTTTTATAAACTTAACCACAATTATAGAAGTGACTATTTGTTGAAGGCTATTTGCCAAATACTATGTTTGGTGTTTTCTATTTAATAATTTATTTAGTCCTGGGGCACCTGCATGGCTCAGTTGTTTAAAGCCTGACTCTTGATTTTGGCTCTGGTCATGATCTCAGGGCATGGAACCCACTTAAGATTCTCTCTCTCCCCTTCTGCCTGCTCTCCCACTCCCCACTTGCACGTGTTCTCTCTTTCTCTCAAAATAATAATAATAATAATAATAATAATAATTTATTTGGTCTTTACATCCAGACTTTAAGGATAGTTATCATCACCCTCATAGAGGAGTAAACTAAGGATTGAAGACTAGGGAAGAGGGCTAGGAATTGGAAGAGTTGCCTCCAGGGTCAAACCACTAGTAAGAAACAGAGAATTCAAATTTCAGACTTTCTACTTCCAAAGACCAGAGTCATAGGCATTATGTTACATAATAACGAAGTATCATTTTTACCAAAAGAAGAAAGCCACTAAAATATGTTTTCCCAGTCTTACAAAGCCACACTCAATTGTTCTACTCCCCAGTACTTTCCCTTGTCTCCAGGTCCAGAAGTATGACATGGAGGGAAGATCACAACAGAGAGATATATCAGAAACACACATAAAAGTTTTTATTTTTATATAAATTGTGTCTTGTTTTATTAATATTCCTGGCTGTTCATACCTGAAAGTGCATTGTGAATGCACTTATTGTAATTTATTGTATGGATGTGCTATAATCATTGAACATGGATGGTCAGGTGTTGTTTATAAATTTGCTACTGTAAACAGTGCCAAAATGGGCATCCTCATCTAAGTTTGTGTCTGTATACATGTGAGACTGTTTTTCAAGTTTGCACTCCCAGAAATGGACCTGCTTGTTCAAAAAATATATAGGTCCTTTCCTTTTCCTGTGTTAGAATTTCAAAACGTTTTAGCTGTAGTGAGAGAATCTAATCTAGGAACCAGCTGTCTGGACACTTGCAGCTTTGTTTCCCTTCACAGCCTCCCTAGGCATTACGAACTGTCTACACACATGTCATTCCATCATCTCCAAACTGACTTGTAGAGGAAAAGCAAACTCGGCTGTGAATTGCCTGAGTTCTGGTGAATGCTTGACCACCAACTTGCTTTGTGATTCTGAGCAACAAATGATGCCCCTGGTGACTTGCCTATTTTCTCTATAAATAAGATTCTTCCAGCACTACATTCCATGTTTCCTTAACTCTGAAGACAAGAATAATGTTTTGTCATTCTGACCTCTTAGATTTTGAAAAATAATATACATACCGTAAAGGGTTATCTTGCCTCATTGAAAGTTCAAATGGTATGGTGATTAAGACCATATTAAAGGCATTTATAAAAGTCTATGGTGAAGAGTTCATTATGGTTCATTAAATCCCCTCATGTTTTTATCCACTTTAGTTACTGTATTTCCTGTAAATGGAATTTATGGCAGGGCCACGTTAACACCATTTCATATTCTGCTGTGCTATTACCCATTGAGCTTGAATCAATTGAATGAAAGAAGTCTTTCGAGTGTATTGATTTTCATTTAGCCAAACTCATCTGTTTGCTTTGCTGCATGCTCATCCATGAGACTAGGACATAGCTAAATTTCTCCATGGTGTTGCTTTTTTTCCCTTTAGCATTTAATACTAGAATATACATATGGAAACTGTGGTATAAGAACTGCAGGATATTTGCTGGAAGTATAGCTTTCTATGGGTGATATAAGAGTCTGGATCTCTCACTTACGTCAGAAAGAATGCTTCCTAAAGCAAGACACTACAACCTCTCTCCCTGCGTGAAGGCAGCCACCCTCCCCCATCCTCCCGGCAACTAGAGGACTCAGTCCAGGGATTCTTCCCTCCTCCCTCCAGAAACAAGGAGAGGAGTATTGGCAAGACTATGATTCTTCTAAATGTAAAGTTTTGCTCACTGTCAGGAACCTGAACATGCTACTGCTGTTCCGCAAAGAAGTATTCCTCTTTCCTTGGCCGGAGATCAAACTGAAGTCTGGACAAAAGAAATGTGTAATAAAGAAGTACTTTAAATGTACATTTTACTGTCCTTTCTCTCAATAACCAGCTTGATATGTTTGAGAGTGTGTGTATGAAAGAGAGAAGTAATTTTCAACCATAGTTAGGATTTGGGAGGTAAAAGGCATTTTAACTGTTTTGGTCAATGGATAATGTATGACCATATGATGTAGTATTAAATGAGATGTCCTAGACTTATAGTAAATAGATCTTGATTTCTGCTCAAGTAAATACTGAAATTTATTTACCACGGAGAATAAGGGAATAAATACTGGCTAAGGTATAGTCAATATTTCCTTTGAGTTGTAATACATATTTCTATACCCTGAAGTAAGATCTTATGTTATGATAAATGATTAAATGTAATCCAGTAGCACAGGAGAAATGAAATTATCAGGCTATTTCTTTCTTTTTTTAAAAAAAAAGATTTTATTTATTTGACAGAGAGAAACACAGCCAGAGGGGGAACACAAGCAGGAGGAGTGAGAGAGGGAGAAGCAGGCTTCCCGCCGAGCAGGGAGCCTGATGTGGGACTTGATCGCGAGTCTCCGGGGTCATGACCTGAGCTGAAGGCAGTCGCCCAACCAACTGAGCCACCCAGGCGCCCCAAAATTATCAGGCTATTTCTAAGGCATCTTTATTTTATGTTTAATGCTGTAAAGGATAATCACTGTTGGCTTAGCAAAATCTGACGGTAGATGTTGGCATAAAGTTTGGCTTGGACCTAGTCCCCATTGTGAAATAGAAGATGAAGGAAATTCATTTATGAAAAGCTCAAGTTATTTAAATAGACCAATGAGCAGGCATTACTGACTTAAATAAAATGAATAATTAACTTTAACAAAAGTCTAAATATGACACTAATAAATAATTGAGCTAATTATTTTCCGTCATGCATTTCGATACTATGTGCAGTGTTATACTTTATTTTTAGAAAATAAGTATTTTCCTCTTAAAAAACAATTGTACCATAATAAGTAAAAAAACAAACAAACAAACAAAAAACCTGAATGTTACTTGGTTAAGGACTAGAAACAACATAGAGATATATCTTTAAGATTATAATCTAATTGGGGAAAAAACAGATAATTGTAAATATAATATTTTGCAGTCATTAAGAACATGAGATTTGAAATCTTAATGAGTTTGGATTCCAGCTCTGACACTGTGATCGCCAACAAGATTTTCTGAGACCGAGTTTCCTAATCCATAAAAGTAAGGTAAGAAAATCGGCCTCATAGGATCATAATAAGAATTAAAACTCTATAAAGCCCTGAAAAGGTGCCTAGCAAGAGGAGAGCCCTCCATAAGTAGAAGCTATTTTAATGATGTATTGCTTAAATGAAAATATTCTTATGGAGGTGATTCAAGGAGATACACGATAACTGGATTTAGAATGAAACATTATTTTTGCCTTCATTTCAGAAAAGAGAGCTCTTACAAGTGGGTTGCGTGGTAAGTCAACTCTTCCAGGGAGAGGTAGGATTTGAATCAGAGGGCAAAAGAGGACTAGGGTTTTGTTGGTAGATAGAAGTAGAGGTGATGAACATTACAACTGCAAATAAAATAGCAGTCATCTACCCCAGCCAGGGCCTCAAGCACATCCTTAATTTTTCCCTTGATAAATTATCATGTTAATATTTCCTCCAGGCTTTAACATTGTTTTCAGTTTCAGCGGGTACCACTTCTACCTGTTTTATTTATTTCAACTGAAAAATAACTTTAAATAATGAGTAAATAAAATAAAATAAGACAAATGAAAATCACCCAAAGTCTCACTTCTTAGTTAACATGAGCCCTCTGTTAATATTTTGGCTAAGGTCCTTCAAAAGTTTTCTGTATCTCTTTGCCTTTCTGTTTTTCTCTCTCATTTTGTGCATGCATATGCACACACACACACACACACACACACACTTAGCTAATACAATCTAAATGTGATTACACTGTACATGCATTTTATCATTGAAAAATTTATAATATGCCATAAATATCTTTCCATATAAAAAACAACTTTATTATATTTATTATATCTAAATGAGCTTATCATATTTGATTGTATAAATATCAACACAATTTAGGCCATTCTGACTGGTGTAAGGTGGTATCTTACACCAGTCAGAATGGCCAAAATTAACAAGACAGAAAACAACAAGTGTTGGAGAGGCTGCGGAGAAAGGGGAACCCTCTTACACTGTTGGTGGGAATGTAAACTGGTGCAGCCGCTTTGGAAAACAGTGTGGAGAGTCCTTAAAAAATTAGAGATAGAGCTACCCTATGACCCTGCAATTGCACTACTGGGCATTTATCCCAAAGATACGAATGTAGTGAAAAGAAGGGCTATATGCACCCCAATGTTCATCACAGCAATGGCCACAATCGCCAAACTGTGGAAAGAGCCAAGGTGCCCATCAACAGATGAATGGATAAAGAAGATGTGGTACATATATACAATGGAATACTATGCCTCCATCAGAAAGGATGAATATCCAACTTTTGTAGCAACATGGACTGGACTGGAAGAGATTATGCTGAGTGAAA
>PITA01033060.1:0-13202 GCA_004023965.1 Spilogale gracilis | reverse complement strand
GAGCGTTGTTCTTTTGCGTCTTTTTTCAGCAGTTGAGGAAGTCAAGTCGGAGCAGGATGTCTGTGCCCAGACCTGCCTCCCAGAGGGAGCCGCTACACAGGGAGGGGCTCTTTCCAGCCTCCCGGTTGGCAGTCTGTCACAGCCGGGCTGGTGCAGACGTTGTATTGATCTCTGCCCCTGCCCCCACTTGTCGCTTCACTCCCGCACCTCTAAGCCACAACTCCTTTTGGATCGGGCGACTTTGTCTGCCCCCAGGGACCTGGGGCCTCTCTGGTCCCACAAAAGTCTGTAAAAAACATCTTCCCCTGGGGGGGTCTACACGCGGCCCACGGTGTGGAGAGAAACAGGAGAGAAGGGCAGGATAGAATCCACTCCCACTGCTTTTCCGGCAGCTGTGGCGGCTCAGGCGGAGGCAGGCCTTGGCGGCTGGGCGCGCGCCGGGGCCGGGGGCTGGGGCCCGCCGGGGCGGAGGTCCGGGCGGCTGCGCGAGCGCCGGGGCCCGCCGGGGCGGAGGCCCGGGCGGCTGCGCGTGTGCCGGGGCCGGGGGCCGGGGGCCGGGGGCCGGGGCCCGCCGGGGCGGAGGCCCGGGTGGCTGCGCGCACGCCGGGGCGGCACCGGCGGGGGGGAGGGAGTCCGGGCAGCGGGAAAAGAAAGAAAATAAAAGATTTTAAAAAGTCTTGCCTTGCCCCAGGCTTAGCTGTGTTTAGCTTCTTTCTAGCCCCAATTCAGGCCGTAATCTGCTGTTATTCCTCCCAGTGTGGAGTTTTAAACCAGAGCCTATGTTTGTACGTCTGGGAAAATGACTAGTTGCCTGGCGGGTGACTGGAGGAACACAAGAAAGCAGGCAAATGGAACAGTGAGGGAACACCGGCAAAAGTCCAGGCAAGCAGCAGTGGTAGCACAAATCAGGGTATAAAACGAAGATAGAGAGAGGTCATGAATAATCTGAGAACACAGATCGGCCAACACAGCCCAATGGCCAAATCTGGCTCACCTGTTTTTTAAATGAAGTTTTATTGGAACACAGCTATCCCCACTTCTTTTCTGATTATGCATTACTAGTTCCACCTACAAAGGAAGAATTGAGTATTTTTGGTAGAAACTGTGAAGCTTGCAAAGCCTAGAGTATTCACTATCTGGCCATTTACAAAACAGTTTGCCAGCTTCCTATAGGAGGTTAAACTCATAGGACTGATACACAGATTCGGTCTGGCAGGTTAAAGAGAAGAAACTGTCTGCAAGGTTGACGAGGCCCTGGTTTGGAGGATGGAGGTGTTGAGGGAAGATCATCAGTTTTTTCTTATTTAGGGCAGGTTTGAACTGACCTTGAGCCATCTCAGGGCAAGGGCCAAATAGATATGTGGATGTGGAGCTTTGAGGAAGTACAGACCCCACTATACTGCCTCATATCCTGGTGCTCAAGAACATGTTTATTATATATAGGACTAAATTCCATGATAAGAGCATTTCATTTCAGCTCTCTTTTTAAACCCTTATCTTCATTCTCGTTAATAGAGAAGACAATGCCAAAACCACTGCTTGAAAATGTGAGTGTGTATGTTTATAAAAATCAATCTGGAATTATAGGAAAACACTAACATTTTGATTCCACTTACTTTGATTCCTGGTCATTGTAGCCAAGTATCAGCAAATTCATATTTTAGCCTTTTCTCAAATTTAAAAACTATGAGATGTATATTTTGTTATTATGAGATTCAATATTAATGTGTCAGAAATGAATGGCAGCATGAATGATAGAGGGTATTTTTTATCTAAGCAATTGTCAAAGAACCAATTGAATGGCAGTGACATTTATCCTGCCAGGTAACTGCTCAAGATTTCAACTCTCCTTGACACTCCTTCTCATGGTCAGAATGGGAAACCTACTTAGCATGAAAAATTTGGGTGGTGAACCAATGGTTTTACTTACTTGAGTTACAAAATACATAAACTTCCTTATCTGTATGTTTAGCAGTCAGCACCATTCTCTCTTGGCCCCCAAATAGCCAGATATCTCCCATCAAAGCTTTCCACCATAATATTGCTCATACCTGGCCTCCCGGACAGGAACCCAGCTGAAAACACTCTATGGTTGTAGCTCATTTGTGACGACCATCTCGAAACTAAGCAACCTCCACCTCTGTCTTCTCCTTTCCCACACGGAAGAAAATATAACCTTCTTGTTTACTGCTCACCATTGTACTTACCAGCATTTGACAGTCTTTATTCTACTAGTTTAGTCTCTTCCCACAAGAATGGAAGCTACTCAACAGTAGAGATTTTTGTCTTTTGTTCTTTATGTTCCAGTACCTAGAACACTGCTTGAAATGTAGTTGAGAGTCAGTAGTTGTTGAATTAATGAATGAATAAGGGATAGTAGCAATGCAAACTTTATAAAAAAATCTCTATCAATTCGATCAACATCCAACCATGATCAACTCTCTCTCCGAACCAGGCAAATTTTCATTAAAAAAAAAAAGATTCTGGCACATTGCTATTTAATATAGAATACAGTAAAAAAATGAATCACAGTGTCAGTGAGATAGCTTGCAAATGATCTTAAGCCTAGTAGTACTTTATTGAACTCAGAATCCTGACCTTCATTATCAGTCTGGCCATCAGCTTACTTCTTCCTTCTCTTTGTGAACTGCTCAACATCCCCAACCTTAGTCCTAAACTAAACTTGGACATTTATGAGTCAACATATTGTCATTTTTTTCTTTTCTTTTTTTTTTAAAAGATTTTATTTATTTGTTTGACAGAGAAACACAGCTAGAGAGGGAACACAAGCAGAGGGAATGAGAGAGGGAGAAACAGGCTTCCCGCCAAGCAGGGAGCCCAATGTGGGGCTCGATCCCGCCAAGCAGGGAGCCCAATGTGGGGCTCGATCCCGGGCTCAGAGACCTGAGCCGAAGGCAGTTGCTTAACCAACTGAGCCACCCAGGTGCCCATTAAGTGTCATTTCTAAATGAAGTTTGAGGAATTGGCAGTGGAAGTAGAGCTCAGAAATCTCCTGTCTTAGTTGGGCAATGGAAGGAACAAACTTTGCCTCCACCTAGGTTGGAATCACTGCAGTAAGGAGTTTTTAGATGTCTATTTCTTGATGATACAGATGCACTCCAAGCTCTTTGTGGGAAGTGTTAAGGAGGAAGAAGGGCAGAGAAGAGTTTGCATATGATAATCAACTACTGCTCAGAGACATGCCCTCACAACTACCCCAAGAGACAGACCTTCTGAACTGAAGGTAGTCACCAGATCAGAGCTGGGTCAGTCACATTCTCTGCCCTGGGACTTTTTCTTTGGCATTCATCCATGCTGGTTTCTGCTGGATATTCTCAGAAAGGCTATTATGATGATAAGACCATCTTTGTCATGTGCATAGACAAGGTGAGAGTGAATGGTTTTTCAGGGAAAGAGGACAAAAGAAGAATCTGCATATAGAGAAGAATAAGAGAACATCTAGTCCCTCAGAGACAGAAGTGCACCTATTTGCAGTTTCCATTCCTTCTGAGACCTGTAATAGCCAGGTTCCTTTTGGTTCCAAGTGAAAGAAACCCAACTCAAACCTGCAACAAAGGAAATGTATTTGTTTAATGCAATCAGAGATGCAAGAGTGAGACTCCAGACATGACTAGATAGAGGGACACAAACTGTATGATCAGGATTTTCTCTTCTTCCCAGGTTTGATCTTATTCTAATGTGTTGATGCCATTCTCTCCCTGTGCAGGTCTTTCCATCTGCAGATAGGTCAGCTGCTTACAGTTACTGATTTGTCTGCTTTTGGTTCCATGAGCCATAGGGCAAGGTGAGTTTTTACCCAGTTCTAAACTAAACAATCCAGGAAAAACAGTTCATTTTGAGTGACATGCTCATTGCCGGACTAACCATCACGGCCAGGTGACTGGACAGTCATGACTGGCTAGGCTCGAGTCTTGTATCCCTTTTACTTGCTAGAGTAGCAGCAGGCCTACCAGCCCTCCAGACTATAACAATGGTGAGCAGTTCCCCAAAGGCAGAGTAAGGGAGGTGCTAGATAGACGAGAATGAGCATATCTCTCACAGAGCATTTGCTCACTCTTAACTAGATTTCTGTGCATAGGCCTCTTAGCCCATGTTCTTACTGCTTTATGAGCAGATCATTCTTGATCTAACAGCCAGTCTGATTTTTTAAAAGTTTATATGACAACCTGTTACTTTGCTTGTGCTGAAACTGTGAGAGATTGAATGATGGCTCTTCAAAAATGTCCACGTACTAATCCCCAAACCTGTGAATATGACAAAAGAGAGAGAACCTGACAAAAGAGAGTTTGCAAATGTAATCAAGTTAAGTATCCTGAGATGGGGCATTTTCGTGGGATATTTGAGTGAGCCCAATGTAAACACAAGCATCCTTAGAAAAGGGAGTCAAAGGATCAGATAGATGAGGGCAAGGTACAGAAGAAACAGTGTTGGCATGATGGGACCCTGAGCCAAGCTGTCCCATCAGGCTCTAGAAACTGGAAGTAGCAAGGAATGAATTCCACCTTGGAGCTTCCAGAAACAATCAGCATTGCTGACACCTTGGTTTTTTGCCCTGTAGGCTCACTTTTTAATTTTTGACCATCAAAATTATAAGATAATACATTTATGTTGTTTTAAGCCATTGAGTTTGTGGTAACTTGTTACATTAGAAATAGCAAACTAATATACTTCTAATAGCTGTTTATTATACTTAGATTAAAAGCCCAAGATTCCAAATTGCTTACCATTGTTGATGAGGCTTACATTGCCAGTTCTCCTCCTTCTCATTGCATCCACCTCTATCCCCCTGAATTTCTTGTTCTCTTGTTCTGTACTGGTCAAAATGTTAGCTACAAGCCAAATGTGGCTACTGAGCCCTTTAAAGAGAGCTAGTACAACCAAGGAACTGATTCGAAGACAAATTAAATTTCAGTTAATTTACATTTTAATTTAAAAATGAAGCAGTATAAAATATTTTTCCACTAAAAACAACTTTATTATTTTGGTAGGATCACATTTAACTTTATTAAAAAAATTAGCATTGAAATTGAGATGTCTTTTAAGCATAAAATACACTTTGGATTTTGAAGACTTAATACAAAAGACAAACTATGTCAATAATTTTTATAATGATTATATGTTGAAATGATGAGATATTGGATACATTTGGTTAAATGAAATATGTAAAAATTAATTTGCTTTATTCCTTTTTTTTTTTTTGGATGTGGTAACTAGAAAATTTAAAAATTATGTTTGTGGTTCACATCCTGTGTCTATGGCACAGTGGGCTCTAGTCTTCTGAGTTTTGACTTGTCCTTCTGTGAGCAATGCCATTCCCTTTGATTTTCCAGGGCACACAGCTCCAGCTTCTTGCAGTCCAGTTAGATTTCAAGACCAGCGTCACCTCTTCAAGAAAGCTCTCCCAACTGCAAGAAGCCTTCATTTCCCCTTTCCCCAAATTCCAGGACTCTTGTTTTATCTTACTTGGTATAATACATATGTATTCTATCTTCTTCATACTAGTATTTGACATTCTTATTTCTATGGCTGTGTGTTCATTGTCTGTCTCCCCACCTGGAATGCAAAGTTCAGGGGAGCAGGGCTTCTGCTCATCTATTTCAGCCTGACCTTCAGCAAGTACAATGATGCTTGGCAAAGTTCAGGTACACAGTCATTATTTCTTGACAAGACCCGATTGTACTTCCCACTGTTGAGTTCCCGGTGATTCCCCTGGAAGCTCTTAAGCAAAATTCCTTGTTTTGCTTGAGCAAGTTGTGAAGGGTTTCTATGGCCAGCAATCAAAAGACCTTTGACTAAGTGCCATCAATGACGGTGTTGAAAGGGAGTGAAGAAGCTTCTTTACTGTTTTTGCACTTGGAGTCCTTTTGCTGTCCCCTTCAAATTTAAATGTGCAAATCAGGCAATTGATGAGGGAAATGAGAGTAATGACTGGCCTCCTTTTCCTTTCTCTCTCTCCATAATGGTGGTAGGTAAGAGACTTTTTCCCTTTCTTGTTACTTTTTCTTTAAAAGGTTTTCCTCTAGGCTCCTTGATGCAGTAACTTTAAAAGAAAACTGAATTTGGAAAGAAGTCGAAGCACAGCCAACCCTTCTAAATCTATTTACAGCAACTTGAATTCCTTCTTTGGTTCTTACTGAGATCGCTGGTCTCCTTTTATTAGTTAATGTTGTGGCTGTTATTTACACAGCTGTTAATAACGCATTTTTTCCCTCATGTTATTTTTGTTTTTTCCAATTCTGTTTGTCTGGGCAAATTTGGATGCTGACAGTTTATGTACAGCCTGAGATTTAAATGTGGAGTTGTCAGTTATTAAAAGCTACAGAAATAACAGTTCATCCTCTTAAGACAGAATGTTCTGGATGCCATTTTTGAAAACAGGACTTGAGCAGTACAAGCAATGTAAGCAACTTAGACTTTGTATTATTAGTCAAAAGATAGATCTATTTTCTCTGTACTGTAAATTTGAAGACAAAATAGATTGTGAAGATAAGGTCTCCTTTATGATGATATCTTCAGTTATGGAGGGAAATCTTTGGTTTTCCAATTTACATATTTTACTCTAATTTTACATTTACTCTACTATTCTTTTATCTTTTGATCTCTCTCTCTCCTCCTTTCTTACTCCCAGTGCTCATAAAATACAGAAAGTAGAAGGGGGGGGGGAATGTATTTGACATGAGAACACGGGAACTGACCTGTACAACAGATTGAGATTGACATCTTTTTAGTGATAAGCAGCAGAAAGTGAAAAACTATTTTTTTTTTAAGTTTGACAAGTGATTCAGTTTCATCTACAAAAAATAAATAGCCATGCAGTCAGGAAACTTTCATGTCCTGTGTTTCTCTGGGCATGAATAATTGGGTTTTGTGGGAAGAGATAAAATTAATGAGTATCAGAGTTTTTGTGGAGGTGTTTACACAGCCCCAGCTGAGATATGTGGCAATTATTCCATTAGTCTGAACTATATGGAGGACTACCCTATGCCTTGATCAACCACTGATGAAATCTGCAGAACTGTGGATTTCCACCTTACCCTGAACTTCTCCCTCCATGCCTCTCGGTATAGGCTGCATCCCCCAGGCTACACTGTGTATGTGGTCACATACATATTTTTTTTTTAAGATTTTATTTATTTGACAGAGAGAAACACAGCCAGAGAGGGAACACAAGCAGGGGGAGTGAGAGAGGGAGAAGCAGGCTTCCCGCCGAGCAGGGAGCCCGATGTGGGACTCGATCCCAGGACTCCAGGATCATGACCTGAGCTGAAGGCAGTCGCTTAACCAACTGAGCCACCCAGGCGTCCCATACATATTTTGACAAAAAATTCCACCGTGAAAAACAAAATGCACAGGGCAATGAAGGAGGTCATTTTATTCAGCCCATTGCAATAGAGGAATATCTCAAAGAAAAGGAAGGGGGACATGGTTCTTACAAAGGCAAGAGAGTCAGAGTCTTATGAGAGTTACAAGGACAAAAGGAGAGGAGTCTTCTCTGAATGACTGAGGAAGGATGAAGGTGAGACTTAACTCAGAGTAGGTGGGGGCAGAATAGTCCTTGGTGGGTAGTTCTTTCTCAAAACCCAAAGGGTAGAAAAGAATTTCCAACCATTGTTGTTTCTGAGAAGACAGAACTCAGGCAATGTTCAACACTGTCAGCCTTCCCATTCACTCAAGATGAATATTATTTGTTGTTGAACATCTACGAGGTGATCAAACACCCCTGAGGGGGGCAAAGCAGGGCTAAGAAATCATGTCTTGAGGATTCTTCCTGCATTTCTTCAACCCAGTTGGACTATCTATTGAGAGGTAGTAGGAAACAGCAGTTTTTTGGGGGTCCTAAAGATCAGACATCTTAAAAGAGGAATACCTAATCAAAAAAAATTAATATAAATCTTATATTCTAGTAGAGTCAGATATTGAACTCTGAGGGTAACCTGTCCAGTGGATTCTAAGAGGTCTGTGGAAGAAAGTCTTCTGATTATGCAGTTATGGGTTTCTTGATGCTCTGTGGGTAGGATATTAATGCTCTGGGGAGCTCTGTTCACATGAATGGTTACCTATGAGACAACCACAGGCATCAGCAGACTTTCCTAACGGTTCAGCCATGGCTTATCTAGGGAGAATTCTGGTCCATGTATGGTTGGCTGGGATGATTCCTTTGAAGTTTATAACAGATCTCTGGCTTGCAGAGTGTAGAACTTCTTGAAATTTTTGGAGTATGAGAGGGGTCTGACCAGTCAGGTTGAAATTCTTGATGATGCTAAGCTGGGCAGGGGAGAGGAATGATTGGAAACATTTGTTTGGAGGATGGTAGCCAGTTCCTGAAGGAAACTATAATGATTGAAAGTTTGATAAAGATTGATAATTTGAGTAAGGTAAAATACTCCAGTCTAATTTGCAGGCAGAAACCAAGAGAGACAAGATTTCTATAACACATTAATCCATTTACAGATATCACCAAGTGATCAGGCCCTGAAACCCACAAGAAGTCAACACCTGAAGTCAAATGAGAACTCAAAAAGAATAAAAATCACATCCTTACCTTGCTGCCAGTGGTCAAGGATCCAGAGCACAGGACCAGGAACTAGAGTCACTATGAGGTCCCTGGATCACCAGTTGGGAAAGAACTGTCCTTGTTACCTAGCTGGAGTAAGCTGGGATCTGAAGATGAGGTCGGATCTTATCCAAGCCATAGCCCTGAACTATGAAAGACAAAATACACAGGACAAATAAAGAGATGATTCTATTTAGGGTACTGCAATAAAGAGAACATAATGGGGACAATCATAAAAAAAAAATAGAAAGAAAAAGAAAAAAAGACAAAAAGAAATAGGTTTAGGGTTTAATAGAGAAGTAGGTAATAAAAGTTCATCAAGGAATCTTCTGGGAGTCACAGGATGGACAGAGAAGGGTCTTATTTGAGAGGAGAGGTCTATGGTAGCTATGGTAGGTGTCTTACAGTAGGTGAAAGTAAGGTAGTCCTTTATGGTTTTGTAGAACCCAACAGTGTGGCTGGGGCAGGGGAGGGGGGTGTCAGAGTTCTCAACCATCATAGCTGCTTTGAGGAGCTGAAACTCAAATCAAATTATACACTCCCCACTTTCCAGAGAGTTGCTTCATGTTACAATGGGGACATAAACACAAACACCCAGGGAACCAACACAGGTCTAACAACTAGTTTCATACTACACTTCCTTTATCTGTTATTTAGCTTTCTCTTGGACCCTTTTAGGGATGAGGAAATTCATGTACCTGAGGAGGGAAACAATTCTAATCTAAGCCATTTCTGTGACGAAGTTATTTTTTTCTTAACCTCTAAATTAAATTTTTTTTTTTTTTTTTTTAACCTACATGTCAGTTCTAACTACTGGGAAAAATACAATATTAGAACTTTACAGAAGAGAGTTAGGAACGGAACTGAAATTGCTAGCAAAATGTTAGCAATTTGGATTAATTAGCCAAAAGTAATTTACAATTAATGAAAATTCTGAATTAAAGAATACAGTATTTAAAAGAAACCCTGTTTTATTACTTTCTGCCACTTTCTGTAACTTAAATTCACTAAGGGAACTTGCCTAGAAGATCTTCTTAGGAGACCTACTTTAATAAGAATTACTTATAATTAGCATAACAATTTCGTATGCAAATGGTACTTCTAAAGTACTTTAAATTTACTCTTAAGTACTTTATACATTCCCATTTGCAGTCTTATTTACACCCTTAATTTGAGCTTTCTATGAAGAATGACTTCCCTAATGAAGAGTCAACTATAAGCTAGCTCCACAAACTCTGAATTAGCAAAACCAAATCAATGAGATTTTACTTCACATATATCAAACAGTACTCTATATAACAAAAATACTGATTCCTAGTGATATACTATTATACTAAAACTCTGCTCATATTTAAATTCTGTAACATTTATATATACATGATTTATTATAGGTTGGGAAAGAAACTAAGTTATTGCAAGTAATTGGATGTGAAAGCCTTTAAAATTCATACTGTAACTGTGTACTATATACCATATATCCTCATCTGGTACTTTTAAAGAACTAGCACTTTTGAAGACTATTTTCAGAAAATAGTTCCTCAATGCCCAAAAATCCTGGTTCACATGTAGAATAAGTTGGAGAAAACTGTAACCAACAGCACATTAATAGGTCTTTAAAACAAATATAAACTAAAATGTAAAAAAAAAAAAAAAGTATTTCCTCAAATTTACAACTAAAGGGTGAAAGAATATGCAAAATAGTTTCTAATTTTAGCTACCTGGGACACTATATCTTTAATTTAACTCCGAAAGAAAATGCTTTGGACTGCTTTGAATTTTTAGAATTTTTTTTTTCCGTTTGGCAAGCATCGCAGACCACAGTTTTAAAATCTGATTCTTTCTCAATCTACCTTTTGCGGTTTCCAACGCTCCCATTTATCTCTAGGGACTCGCAGGCTGTGTTTACGTTATGCCAAAGAGCTGAAGCAAAAGTAAAATTTCAATTCATCACCCAGATGTTTCCAAACTCCATGTAGCCATATTTGGAATTGTATATATAAAATATCCCTATAATTTATTAATTTTTCTTCCCCACCTGCATGTTTTGGCATCAAGTCACTTTATGTCTGGCAACTCCTGGGAATTTCATATTAAGACCTGGAAAAGGGGTCCCTTGCTAATCAGTCTGCTTTAATCTTGAAGTTGAGCCAGATTGGTGGGGGTGGGAGGTGGCTAGACTACTCCTAAAGGCCCCCATGCTTATAACTCACGCTTTTCATTTTTTTTCAGGAGAGTGGATATCCAAACACCAGGATGAATGGAAGAGAGCTTATTGCTCTGAAATAGTGACCAAGGAGAGAGAAAGCCAATTTGCTCTGTAGTACTTAAAGAGTATATGTGTACATAAATGTATATTTATGTGTGTATCTGTATATGTTTACATATACATGTGGTGTTACTCTTGTCATCAGAATAAGAATGTTTTTTCTTCTAAAAAGAATATAATAGAGGCACCTGGGTGGCTTAGTCATTAAGCGTCTGCCTTCAGCTCAGGTCCTGGTATTGGAGTCCTGGGTTCGAGCCCTACATCAGGCTCCCTGCCCAGTGGGAAGCCTGCTTCTCCCTTTCTCATTCCCCCTGCTTGTGTTCTCTCTCTAGCTGTGTTCCTCTCTGTCTCCCTTTCTCATTCCCCCTGCTTGTGTTCTCTCTCTAGCTGTGTTCCTGCTTCTCCCTTTCTCATTCCCCCTGCTTGCGTTCTCTCTCTAGCTGTGTTCCTCTCTGTCTAATAAAAAATCTTAAAAAAAGAAGAATATAATAAAGTATTTATCGAGTCTTCGAGCGAGACACTCTCCTTAGAGGAAATGTGAGTTTGTTTCCTTCCCCTCACAGATGAGTCAGTTTAGAGCAAAGACCATGGAGTTGTCCAAGGTGACAGGGTGAACCTGAGAAGAACAGAGATCAGAACTAAGGTCTGAACCTGCTAGGCACTGACTGTGTCTGCCACGATGAGATACCCTAATTTTGCCACTGGGAAAACCTAGTAGGATAAATAAGGCTTTTGCTATTTTAAATGCCAAATTACATTGGTATAATTATCAAGTCGAAAGACAGTTTTCATTCTGTTTAAATAATGCAAACATTGGCATTTTTAGGCCTGAATCAAATCTATTCCTTCATCTGGTCACATGTGATTTACACTGGAATCCCATGGAAGCTTGTAGGGACATAACCTCTGAGCCTCAGTTTCTCCTTCTGTGAAACAAGAAGGCAAATAAATACCAGCCCCATAGAACAGATATATGGATGAGCCAAATGTGGGGAAAGTACCCCTACTCATGGCTGGCATACAGTGAGTGCTTAATAAATGGTTTCAGTGATAAATGTGACCCTAAAATTCCATGCTCAATGGAAAAACTGATGTTTCCATAAACAGGGAGATTGGAGACAAAAGCTAGGCTGTCTTGCTAGGAAAGCAGACAATGCAGCATTGCGCCTGGGGGAAAGGAGTGCAGGAATCCTAGGAAAATCTGCTGTGGTTAAAAACAAACAAACAAAACTGTAAACTCAATAAGATAAAGACACTGATTTTATAGGGCTGGGGTGGCAGAGAAGAAAGAGGTGAGAGGTTCTTTTTTGTGTTTTTTTTTTTGTATGCTCCACCCTGGGTGTGGAGTCCAATGTGGGGCTTGAACTCAGGACCCCGAGGACAAGAGTCAGGTGCTTCACCTACGGACCCACCCAAATGCCCCGAGGTGAGACGTTTTTTAATATGCAAAATTAACATTCAAAAGAGCTTTGGTAGACCTTGAGAGACATAAAAAAAAATTGCAAATTGGACCAAATTATTTAACTAACCCACCAAAACTCTTCTGTGCTGGAGTGGAAATATTTTTAAATATCACGAACAGTGTAATTGCTTTGGAAATTGCGAACCAGACCAGCCTACAGTGTATTACTTTGTCTAATCGCTGAACCCAACACTTTGCAATCTTTTAGCTGCATCTTCCTGAGCAACAGACCTACTGATGATCTTTTATGAGAAAGTAAAAAGAAAAAACAAAACCAACTCCCTTCTAGGTGAAGTGATTAAATGTCTACTGGGAGTTGAGGAGACAGTGTGCTAAAATGTCTCACCTCTTCTGTGAGCTTTTGTAACAGACACTTGACATTTAGGAGCCATATGTCCCGAGACCATTGCAAATATAATTTTGGCCAAAAGTTGCAGTCAAGGACCCCTGCAAAAATTTAAGGAAATCTTGCATTCTTAGGGAGAATTTTGTCATTTACATGAGACAAAATGTAAGATAATAAAGTGATATTATGATACTCATTCATGAATGAAGAGATGAGCTCTTGAACTCTAAGCTTGCTTATACATCAATTCAAATCAGTACCTCTATTAGTTAAGTATGCTTGCATAACAACTGATCACAAACTTAGAAGCTTAAAGCCACATACCTTTGTTAGCTCATAGCTGTAGTTGCGTTTGAGGCTGTCAGCCAGGCTGAGTTCTCAGCTTTCAGTTGGAGGCTGGGCTGGTCAGCTTCCCTGCTCATGAGATTGTAGGCAGATCTGGGTCCATGGCTGTGGGACTGAGAACTTTTCCTTTTTCTTCCTTCCTCCCTCCCCCCTTCCTTTCCTTCCTCCCCCTTCTCTCCTCTCCTCTCCTCTCCTCTCCTCTCCTCTC
>PITA01033059.1:0-13202 GCA_004023965.1 Spilogale gracilis | reverse complement strand
AGGCTGTCAGTTTTTCCCCATTGAGGATGATATTCGCTGTGGGTTTTTCATAGATAGATTTTATGAGGTTGAGAAATGTTCCCTCTATCCCTATACTTTGGAGAGTTTTGATCAGGAACGGGTGTTGTATTTTGTCAAATGCCTTTTCTGCATCAATTGAGAGTACCATGTGGTTTTTCTCTCTTCTCTTATTGATTTGCTTTGTTGTTTTTTATGTTTGTTGTTGTAGTTGTCAGTATTTAGTGACTTTCCTGATTAATTATATAAAGTCTTTATTCTTTGTTATGTATAGTCACAGAAGTTTCTGCTTGGTTAGCTTATCCTTATATGCATTAGGCCAGGAAGTCCTCCTGCCTTTGCCAAGAGGTTCTGTGTACATATTGTGGTGGCATCTTCAATGCCATGGCAGGCAATCCACAATCATCTGAGCTTTTATTTCCTGCTTTTGCATATCCTCAGGTTCAGCCAGAGATGAGAGATTAGGGCCTCAGATTTTCCTGGGCATGTGCCAGTCCTGGCGTGTGTGCATGACCTTACAGATTCTCAGGACTATGTCAGAGTTCTACAAAGCCCTCCGTACACCTCCCATTCCCCAAAGTTTTTTTTTTTTTTTTTTTTAAAGATTTTATTTATTTGAGAGAGAGAAACACAGCTAGAGAGGGAACACAAGCAGGGGGAGAAGCAGGCTTCCTGCCGAGCAGAGAGCCCGATGTGGGACTCGATCCCGGGTCTCTGGGATCATGACTTGAGCCGAAGGCAGTCGCTTAACCAACTGAGCCACCCAGGCGCCCCTCCCCAAAGTTTTTAAAACACTTTTTGGTCGGGTTCTTGTGTGTCGTGTTACTGCAGACTCAGGTAGTTGAGATGTTAAACTATTGTTGCTGATTATTTTGGTAAATGCTCCTAGGAAAGGGCTGTTCACACTGAGTAAACTCTGAATCAGATGAAATAAAGGTTATCCCTGTAAGTGGAAGTTTCTGGTGAACTTCCAGAGAGGTCAAATAGTGACCGTTCTGTGGGGATGAGACTTTTGAATGGCTCCAAAGTTAATCAGCTTGCTGTAATGACTACTAGGCTGTTGGTTTTCATGGTACTATAATTGTGAAGTTGTCAGTGTTCATGACCTTGAGAGGGTTAACTGAGGAGAGGGCGATCAGAAGGGGAGAAGCTGAGATGCCATAAAGCTCACTGTTATTAACACGATTCCACCTTTTTCTTTTATTTTTTCTTTTCTTTTTTCTTCTCTTCTCTTTCCCTTTTCTTTTCTTTTCTTTCAATTCCAGTACAGTAACATACAGTGTCATATTAGTTTCAGATGTAAAATGTAGTAATTCAACAATCCATACATCACACAGTGTTCATCATGACAAGTGCACTTTTTAATTTCTATCATGTAGTTCACTCATCCTCTTACCCACCTCCCCTCTGGTAACCCTCAGTTTGTTCTCCGTTAAGAGTTGGCTTTCTTGGCTTGTCTCTTTCCTTTTTCTTTCCTTTGCTCCTTTGTTTTGTTTCTTCAATTCCACATGTAAGTGAAGTCATATAGTATTTGTCTTTCTGTGACTGACTTATTTCACTTAGCATAATACTCTCTAGCTCCATCCAAGACTCAGTCAGTTTTCTCAAATAAATATTTCTCAAATTGTTGTGAGGTTTTGGTTAATTTTTAGAGTTTTGAAAAAAATTAATTTTCACCATTTTAGCCAATGTTCTTATTGGTTATATAAAGGGGTAGATTTGGGGGCACCTGGGTGGCTCAGTCAGGTAAGTGGCTGAATCTTGATTTCGGCTCAGGTCAGATCTCAGGTCCTGGGGTTGAGCCCTGTATTGGGCTCCCCACTCAACAGGGAGTCTGCTTGAGGATTCTTTCTCTCTCTCTGCTCCTTCCCCAGCTTGTGCACGCTCTCCCTCTAATGAATAAAATAAATCTTAAAAAAAAAATAAAGCGGTAGATTTTCAGAGGTCTTTATACCATCATTTTCCCCTTTTTGAGTTTTCCACTGGCTTCATCTGACTGCTCTTTCTAGCTTTTTTGCATTGCGTATTTGGTAAGGTGCCTTCTACATCTCCATCTAAATCTTAGATGCTGGTGGATCAGGACCGGGCCAGGAACGGTCTGAGCCATATTCCTCAACCAATCTGTCTCTATGTCAACTACTGGATGTCAGGGTTGCAGAATTCAATCAACTAGCATCACATCAGTAATTCACATTTCAACTCACATTTCTTGTCCTACAGTATATATTACACAGCTGCTACTGAATGTTTGCTTATATCAAAATGTAGTTTTCCAGTATTATTTTTCTAATTTATTATCTCTTCAACCTGCTTTATCTTTCTCCACAGCTTTTATCACCATTAACATATTCACTATTTTATCCACTTTTTGCCAGCTTCACCTCCACAGTGTGTATTTCTAGAAAGCAAGGACGAGGGATGTCTGGGTGGCCCAGTTGGTTTAACGTCTGCCTTTGACTCAGGTCATGATCCCAGGGTCCCTGCTCAGCGGGGAGTCTGTTTCTCCCTTTGCCTCTGCTGCTGCCCTCTGCTTGTGCTCTCTCTCTCTATCTCTGTCTCTCTGATAAATAAATTAAATAAATAAATAAATAAATAAATAAATAAAATCTTAAAAAAAAAAAAAGAAAGCAAGGACATGTCTATTTTGTTCTTCCTGGTTGTCTGCTAAGTTATCTAGTCGTCCTAGCAGAGTTCCTGACACATAGGATCTGACTCAATAAATATTTGTGAATGAATTGAATTAAGTATTTATCAACTTAGGAAATATAAATGTCGTTAGTTTGACACATTAGTTTGTTCTCTAAAAAAATCCATTGGCAAATCTTCCCATTTGCAACAACGTGGATGGAACTAGAGGGTATCATGCTAAGCAAAATAAGTCAGAGAAAGACAAACACCATATGATCTCACTCATATGTGGAATTTAAGAAACAAAACAGATGAACACAGTGGAAGAGAAGGAAAAATAAAATAAGATGAAAATTGAAAGGGAGGCAAACCATAAGAGATGCTTAACTCTAGGAAACAAACTGAGGGTTGCTGGAGGGGAGGTGGGTGGGGGAGGGGGTAACTGGGTGATGGGCATTAAGGAGGGCACGTGATGTAATGAGCATTGGTGTTATGTGCAGTTGGTGAATCACTAAATTCTACCCCTGAAACTAATAATACAGTATATGTTAACTAAATTGAATTTAAATAAAGAATTATAAAATACCCCATCTGCTTCAAAGGAATCCTATATGCTTTTTAAAAATCAGATCATCTGCTTAATATTCCAGATTCATCCTGCTCAGCCCTGCTCATTACAGGACTGGCTGTAGAGGGACACCTGGGTGAGTCAGTTAATTGTCTGCCTCTGGCTCAGTTCATGATCTCCGGGTCCTGAGATTGAGCCCCACACTGGGCTCCTGGCTCAGTGGGGCGTTTGCTTCTCCCTCTCCCTTTGCTACTCTGCCTGCTTGTGCTCTCTCTCCCAAATAAATAAAATCTTAAAAAAAAAAAAAAGGACTGACTACAGACTTTTGCATGGCTACGCGTTATGAATGACTGCCCCCCCACACACACTTTGTTCGCATTCTTGCTGTGTTTAGCCTTGAGAGGGTTAACTGAGGAGAGCCAAAACAGAAAGTAAGCAGCCTCGGCTGCCAGGAAAGCTGGGTGGGCAAGTAGACAGGGCCGCTGTGACCTCGGACTCCTGGAGGCATCACAGGAAATCAGACGTCACTGGAGACAGGCTGACCCAGGGTGGGAGTTCGGGTGGGGGAAGGGGACTGTCCCCCAAAAGTAGGGAGTCCAGCAAGGGCTGAATGGGGGACGTGGCACTTGGACATCCGGGCCTATATCACAAGGCCTCAAGTTCTCCTGGAAGGTTAGGGACAGAGCCCAATCAAGTCAAGGCAAGCCACAAACTGAGAAAAAAGAACTAACACCCAAAGTTATGAGACATCTTCAGTAAAAGCTCACAGCCAATAATAAGAGTAGCATGAAAATCTCCCCAGAAAGAAACGAGTGAGGACCAAGAAAAGATAATTTTGATAAAGGGAATTAAAAACAACCCAAACCATGTGAACATGTCAATTGTATGCAAGGCCAAATATAAAATTAAAATAGTCGCCTTCCGAAGCATCTTTACCCTAATAAGACATGTTTCGTTTTAAACCACTAAATTCATGGTAATTTGTTACTCAGTATAGAGAACTAATACGCCATAGATTCATGGCAAATGTCAAGTAGGTTCTGGGCAACTCTAGGGAGAAAACCAGATCTGACTTCATTAGTTCATATTTATGACCTAATAAATGACTATGCCAAGTTGAGACATTCACTGTTAAGTCCTATAAAGTGATTCTTCTGCTGACACTATTGAACTCGAGTTATCTGCTGATACTAAGTTCAGTGTAAGCATTTACTCAATCACCTCTCATTCTCAGCTCTAGACTTACAGATTTCCTCCAGGAAGTACTGAGAGTTCATTTAAGTGTTGATTATTTCTTGGTAAAAGCTGGTTAGGGGAGGACAGCTGTCTCCCCTATGTTTTGCTACCTCAATGTAATCCCTTAGATTTTGGAATTCCCTGCTATTGACATAGGTTACCATGTAGAACCTGTAACACAGGGGCCTTCGGCATATCCTGAACATCCCTACCAAGGACTGAGAATCACAGACTTAATAGGAACTGGGGGCAGGGCAGGGCAGGGCCGTTGGAATCAACTAAAACCATGTGCTACATTTATCAAATAAGAGGGCTGAGCCTGACAGTGTTTCGTGGAGTTTGGATTCAAAGCTGTGCACAAACTGCTTTGATGACTACACTTAATATTTTCCTTTCAAACCCCCTGATATGACTCATCTTGGAGTAATGGAGAAAGAGCACTCACAGAAGTAGAACTCATGAGACAGACAGTAGGCTATCGGGAATGTCCTCAGAAAAGAAATGAGATGTGAGGAAAGCAGTAAGTATGAGACGAGAGTTTCTATAAGGTTTTCAGAAAAGGAACACCAGGGGCGCCTGGGTGGCTCAGTTGATTAGGTGTCAAACTCCTGAATTCGGCTCAGATCAGGATCTCAGGATTCTGGGATGGAGCTCCGGGTGGGACTCTGCACTTCCTCCTGATTCCATCCCTCTCCCTCTGCTCCCCCCCACCTTGCTCTCTCTCTCTCTCTCTCTCTCTCTCTCTCAAATAAATGAATGAATAAATCTTAAAAAAAAAAAAAAGAAAAAAGAGAAAAGGAATATTGAACAGATATCACTAGGAGGAACTCATCAAGATGACCTTCACAGCATAAGTGAGCTCAGTTTGAACCATGAAAGAAACAGCAAATGGATTTGGCAGGATGGAACTATTTCAGCAGGGATGACAAAAGGGACAACGTGCTAAGGTGCATTTTCATTCTCCGTCAAACCAACAAATAGTGACCATTTATGATGTGCCTAGTGCAGTTTATGGGAGAGACGGTGTTGAGCCTGCACATAAAGACTTGATCTCAGAGACTTTCCAGTCTGGTGGGAACACACAGACAATAAACATACGTGACAAAAGAATCCCATAGTTTCAGGTATCTATAAACACTCTGAAGAAAGTAAAATAGGGTGAGGTGTTATAGAGAATAACAGGTGGGTTTCAGGGATAGTCTCTTTTGAAAAAAGAGTTGAATGCTCTTCAGTTGAATGCTGAGTGACTCAAAGTAGATAGCCATACAAAACTCAGGGAAGTGTGTTCTAAGCAGAAGGAATAGCAGGTGCAAAGCCTCTGAGCTCAGTACATTGTAGGAACAGAAAGAAGGCCAAGGAGGCAGAAGTGCAATGAATAGGAGAGAATGAAGGGAAATGAAGTCAGAGAGCCAGGCAGAAGGGAGTGGAGCAGAAAACAGGCTTGATTAGGTAGATGGAATCAGGCTGAGTCAATGAAGACAGAGGATGTCAGATACAAAGGCTGGCGAGACAGACTCTTGATCCCAGGATGCTACTGTCCAAAGGGTGATGGTGCCTGGGAGGGAAAGTTCTGGCTCTTTCTCTAAGGAAAGAACAAGAGCAAGGGATCCCTGGAAAAATGATGAGCCAGGGCCCCAGTGGCCAAAAAAGCAGTTTCGAATCCAACATGCACCCCTTACTGTGACCTTAGGCAAGTTCTTAGCTTTTTAAAACTCCCCTTTCCCAAGTAAATGGAAATGCTAAGGAAAGCTCCTTTTTAGGGTTGTTTCTAAAGCCAACTGTGATCATGTCACTCCGAGCTTAGCGGCGTGTGGGACCCTCGTGCTCACTATTTTCACCTTTCTGGGCATGAGGCAAGGAGCTCTGAACCGAGGAGGTTGGCAATAGGTTTGGAAACTTTTAAGAGAAAATTCAGAAGAGACTCCGGGACCCTAATGGCTAAATTGTATGTGTTACAGAGGACGGGAAAGAAGGGCAAGAGAAAGAAGAGGGTAGCTAAAGCCTTTTGACCTCCCCACAGAGTGGGATCATGGGTCACGGTGTGTGTGCCAGGAGCCTCCCTGCTTGCCAAGAGCCCCAGAGGGTCATGGAACTCAAGTTGTTTGTCTCAGAGAGAGAGAGAGAGAGAGAGAGAGCGCATGCATAGGATCAGAGAGAGCGGCAGGCAGAGGGAGAAGCAGGCTCCCGCTGAGCAAACAGCCTGATGTGGGACTCCATACCAGGACCCTGGGATCATAATGTGAACGCAAGGCAGATGCTTAACCGACTGAGCCACCCAGGCATCCCAAGCTTTGTCCTCTTGAGGGCAAGATGGACATCCAGGCGTATGTTTTCCTCAGAACCAGTAATTCCAGGGAGAGGGAGATATCCTCTCACTCATCTCCTCCACCAGTCTTGGAGAAGGAGTCTGATTGGTTGTGCTCCGGTCTCATGCATCTGCCTCACGTCAGCTTGCACCGACTTGTCCTGATTTACCAGCTGCAGCTCTTGGAAGGCAAGTGGGCAGTTCCTGAGAGCTACAGGTGCTGGGCAGATCAGAAAGATAACAGGCATCCACAGTACCTGCTTAATCCTTTTTCTTTGCATATGTGTAAACATTATTCAGCTTATGTTGTTGATGAAAAGATTCTAACACGTAAAGCACATTCCTGTACTGCTCGTAAAACTTCTCATAACCTTCAATTTTTCATGATACTGATTGCATAGAGAAAAGGGGACCTTACTTATTGCCTTCCATGCCTTTCCATTTATACTGATACATATTAGTAGTATATTTACATACTTCTATATAAAGCCAGGCATCTCAGAGAAGGGGAAGACCCACATGTGAGCAAGCAGGCTCGCCCAGTAAATAAACGGCCCCATTCAGTGGTTGGAATTAAGGAAATTGTCAAACCACAAGTAAAAGGAAAGGAGGGAGCCTTATTCCCATTTCTCTATTGATTTAATTGTTTATGTGGTCCATGGAAGATAGACAGGAGAATATGAAGACATCAGATGGGAGGTTGTAAAACAAATCATCCCGAATAGGAAAGCAATGAACCAATCCATTACGTCAACCATTAATTACTCCATATGCATGTTTCCTGAGCCCCTAACACGCATTTGGCACTTTACTAGCTTCACAAATGTAGGCCCCGTCCTCATAAGTTTAGAGTATGCTGTGGGTAGAATAGGGACAGGTAGTAAATAAATGATGGCAAACGTGATGGGGACTAATTCAAAAAAGGTGCTTAGAGCTACAGAGGGCGGCAAGGAGGGTGCAGACCTCACTTAGCTGGAATCAAGAAGGGCTTCTTAACCTGGCATGTACAAACTGAGGGTCTTGGAGGGAAGGGGGTGGGGGATGGGAGAGCCTGGTGGTGGGTACTGAGGGCACGTATTGCATGGAGCACTGAGTATGGGGCATAAACAATGGATCTTGGAACAGTGAAAAAATAAAATTAAATAATAAAAAAAAGAATGTGGCATGTAAATCTGACAGCTGGAAGAGAAGTGACAATTGGCTAGATAGAGGGGAATGGGAAGGAAGGCGGCTCCAGGGTCAGGAGATGGTGCCTGCAGGGGCCCCACAGCAGAGAGGGCGTGGTGCGCTCAGAGTCCAGAGAAGGCCAACTCAGCTCTCAGCAGAGAGCACAGACTGTGGGGTTGGATGGGGGTGGGCGAGGGGGCATGGATTTAATCATGCAGATCATTGTAGGAGGTAAGGTGAGGGCCCATGTGCTGAGGCTGGAGGGAAGCCACGGCAGGATTGGGGATAGAGGAGTGCCACAACTGTAGGGGAGTTGTTAAGAGAGCACTGGCTGTGCAGAGTATGGAACCGTGGAGGCTGGGGGGGAGGGGGCTGCGGGGAGGCTGGTGGGGGGGCTGCCAGGGGAGTTCAAAGGAGGGATGACGGTGGCCTGGGCTGAGGTGGTGATCAGGCGATAGAGAGGCATGGGAGGATTTTAATGTGCCTGAGAGTTGGAAGACTGCTTAGATGTATGGAGTGAGAGAAAAAAAGAGTCCAGGATGATGATCAGGTTTGGGTTTGAAAAAAGGCCAAACTACCAAAACAAACAAACAAACAAACAAACAAAAAAAGGTGGCTTTGTGGCATCCAACTCTTGATTTTGGCTCAGATCATAATCTCAGGGTTGTGAGATGGAGTCCTGAGTCGGGGTCTGAGCTCGGTGGAGAATCTACTTCTCTCTCTCGCTCCCTCTGCTCCTCCCCCGGCACATGCACACACAAGCTCTCTCTCTCTCTCTCTCTCTCTCTCTCTCCCTCTTTCTCAAATAAATAAATAAATAAATAAATCTAAAAAAAAGTGCCTTTACGAAGAATCCTAGAGCAGAAACCTTTTGGAACTATAAAGGGTGAGCTCAGTTTGGGATAAGTTGAGTGTGAGGCAGAAATGAGAGCAACAGGTAGACATGTTGACTAGGTAGCGTTGACTAGGTAGCTAGACGGGCATGAACAAGTCTCCGGGTCAGACTAGTGAAGCCATCACACCAAACCAACTTATTCCGAGAGTTTGGGCTTGAATTACATGGATATTGTCAGACTGTTTATCCTATTCCACGTGCGAAGAGTCACTGGTGTGTCGGCCTAGTTTTTCCTTCCTGCTCAGATGATTTCTTAGCCAAATAAGTCTTCACTTAGCAATATAAGTCTTTATCTGAAATGCTAGGATTCTTGAAATAAAACTTTCTTTTGGAGATTTTGAAAGACACAATGAGTAAATAATCCAGTGAGTCCCATTAGGGGATTGAAGGGAAGGAACTAATGTCCTAAAATGGCAGCTGGTTTTGTGACAGTTTTATTTATTTACTATTATTATTATTTTAAAGATTTTATTTATTTGACAGAAAGAAATACATCGAGAGAGGGAACACAAGCAGGGGGAGTGAGAGAGGGAGAAGCAGGCTTCCTGCCGAGCACGGAGCCTGATGCCGGGCTCAGTCATGGGACTTAGGGATCATGACCTGAGCCAAAGGCAGATGCTTAAGGACTGAACCACCCAGGTGCCCCTATCTTTATTATTATTTTTTATTATTATTATTTAAAAATAATTTTGTTTTATTTTTTTAAGACTTCATTTGAGAGAGAGAGAGAGAGAGAGAGAGAGAGAGCAAGCACACAAGCTGGAGGAGGGGCAGAGGAAGAAGTAGGCTCCCTGCTGAACAGGGGGTCTGATGCTGGGCTGGATCCCAGGACCCTGATATCATGACCGAAGCAGAACGCAGATGCTTAATCGACTGAGCCACCCAGATGCCCCTCTCAAGTTTCAGATTAAATAATATTAAATCTGAATTAAGTTAAGTTAAATTAAATTAAATTAATAATAAATAATATTAAATCTGAAGTTTCAGATTAAATAGCCTACTTGTGTTTTATTTTCTAACAAGTGAGGGTCTTGAAATACTATTATTTGCCAAACTTAGCCTTCCTTAACAGGCTAATGGCCTTCTCAACTCACCAAACCGTGCTTTTGTAAATATTTCTGTTTTGTAAATACTTTCTCTGTTTTGTAAATACTTTGGACCCTAATAGCTTATTTTAGTGTGCCTAATTACAAAGAAATACAAGAATCAGCCCTGAGCTCAAAAGAACAAACTCACACACAACCGATCACTTTGAAGAATCAGGCATATTTTCGATAAAAGAAGCAGCCCTGCAAGAGAAAAACTGCAAAGCTGGGTGTTGTTAGCATCAGGTTCATCTACGAATTTATGATTGAACATGGCTATATTTGTGTCGAATACAATATGTAACAGGAGCTGATTAAAGAAGGTCTTTTGTACCTCTTAGCACCTTTAACTTTGTCCCCTAATCTCTATCGATACCTATCACCTCCTCTTTGGTTTAGGCTATTTCTGTGTGTGCTGGGATCGAAATTCTGTAGCCAGGCTGAGCTGGGTCGACACCGGTTAGTAGGAGGATGTCAGTTCCACTGAAGTCTTCTGTAAACCCAAGCTTGCCTTTCTGCTTTTCTAAGACCCCGATTCTCTTTCAAGACCCGTAAAGGCTAGTATTAAAGGCTTTGTAATACCCATGACTCAGCCAAAAGAGGTTCTAGCCAGAAATACCTGTATCTAGAAGAATTAACAGTATAATGTAGTTATACTCTTTATATAACTATGGGCTTCAAAAGTGAAAGATTCTTACTATGTAGTTCAACAGAGCATGGAAATCCTACAAAACTGGTTGGTGCTGGTGGGAGAAAGCGAGTGGCAGAGTGTGTGGAGTACCCATTTAGAGCACTTGTAGATAGAGGGCAGACCCTAGAAAAACTGAAACGCTTTCCTCCCATATTCCTCTTTAGTGCCGGGTAAGGAGCCCGTGTTCAATGCTCCCACACTGCTCCCTGGGTGCCCCCTCCCCCCAAAGGCCTTGTGTGCTTGCTTGAATCTCAGAAACTCCTCCTGGCTTCTCCTGGTCAAAATGCCTCCTTGCCCTCAGGTATTAGCAGCATGCGAATGGTCAGACACATGAAAAGATAGTATGCCTCCTCTCCCAAGAAGGAATCCTCCAGGAGCAGAATTTCAGCTACCTTGAGAGGAAAGGGAGAAAAACACTGTGAACCCAGGGTCCTCCTGATACACGTGGTTATAAATTCATGATGCGGTCACCCACCTGTCCTTGCTCTATGGTATTCCCCTGCCAGCGTCCACATTACACCCAGTTCTAGCCTTCAGTCTCTGCCTGAAGCCAGAGTACATTTTGCTGGAGGACAAGAGCCTTCCTTCTGAATGAATGGTTTGCCCTAAAGAACTTGGCTGAGAGGTATGGCTCTGGCTGATGAGTCAGAAAATGTAGCCTCTGATCCCTGCAATGCCATTTCCTAACGACATAACCTTGGGCAAGCCACTTAACCTCTCTGAGGAGCAACATCCTAGATTCAAACTGGGGTGATAATACCTTCTCCACATCCTTACGACTGGTTATTTCAAAGAACAAGTGAGATAATAAATGGGAACTGGCCTTGAGATTTGTAAAATGTAAGATATTAGTACTGAAGGGTGACAGCTTCCCTCACCAGGTCTGGTTATTTTAAACACATAATACAAGATCTTTCCATATTGCTGGCAATATGGAAGGAAACACCTGCTGGCCCGAGCCAATTTTAGAAACCTGGGTTTTCGCAGAAGGAAGAGTCAACTTTCATCACGACAGCCTTGCTGGCCCAGGACCGGCACTGCCCGACAACAATGTAGAGATGGCCCAGCAGGTGTCAGCAGAGAGCCAAGTTTTGGTTCTCCGCAGGCTCACCGTGGGGTAGAGGGGATGCTGCCGAGACAGGGCTAGCAGGAATCTGCCCCTTCCAATCCTGCTGGGCTGCAGGTGAGCAGATTGGGACCCAGCGGTAGAGACGATCCTCCGGCTCTACCTATGGAGCTCTCCTTGGCTCCAGGATCCCCTCCCTTGTAGGGCTCCCTCCCCTTCCTGAACTGGGACAATTCTGTGTCCCTCTTCTGTCTTCAGAACGTGTGCTATCACTTGGAAAACGTGTCTCAAAGGAAAGAAAGGTTTTGTTTGTTTGTTTAGAGAAACATAACTTTGGGAGTTATTTCTTCTTTCCCTCTCGACACCAGAGTTGTTTTGAATGTATAATTTTTCACCTAAACGTCCTTCTCCTACCTTAGCATTCGGCTCGCTCACTGGCCACCAGATCCTTGCTATTCAGATGCGATAACTCAGATACCCAATCTAGCTCCCACAAGGCTTATGCACTGAGAGTGGACAAGCTCTGTTTCAGAAACCAAACAGAACCTTTTGAATGCAGTGCTAAATCTTATGTGTTAAAGGTGGCCTCTCATAGTTTACTCTTAAGGGGACGTGATTTCACTGCAAATATATGTGAGTCGGTGTCATGATGTGCCAAGTTCAAATGGGTCCTACTGTCAGGTTTTATGAGTTCTGGGTCTTTCCTGGCTGGATTTGGAGAAGGTGACTTGGAGAGACAGAGAAGTAGGTCTTTGCAACAGGACAAAACCCCCAACTGCTTGCTTGCCCTTCTGCCCAGTCTTTAAGATTGCTGATGAGCACCTGAGTATGTGTGTACATGTGTGTGTGGCCGGGGGAGCAGGGAGCTGTGTGTGCAGTGGTACATCCTAATAATGGAAGGAAGGACATGTGTGAAAAACTCTATAAGAAGAAAGGGCAAATGGGATCAGACCCAGAAGGTTATCTGAGGCTCTGAAGCCAGATCTGTGGGCGGGAGGTCAAGGGCACAGCCACAATTACATAAAGAGATAGCCATCTACCAGCCTCCACACCTGAGGAATGAGAACAAAGCAAAGGAAGAAATTAGTGGCTATGGACCTTGTGGTCCTATCACATTGTTATCTGACTTTCCTACCCCATATCAAAGTCTAACTATCTCCAGAAAAACTCAGGAACTCTGTTTAGTTCTGGAAGAACTAAAGTGTCCAGGAAAAGGGAGTTAGGGCCTGCTTAGAATAGTACAAGGTGCGTGCATGTGTGTGTGTGTGTGTGTGTGTGTGTGTGGTTTCTAGAGTCCTAAACGCCAGTATCTAGCATCCACAAGGAACAGAGAGCTCTCATGCCCATCACTAAATGTGAGTGCTGAGCCCCGCAATCCATAAATCTTGAGTTGGCTAATGACAGCAGAATGTATGCAGATTCCTGCATTACTGCCAATCTCTCTATCCTCAGCTGGGTAAGCTATGCCTCCTTCTCTTTCCAACTGTGAATATTTAATTATTTCCTTCTTTTTCTTTGAAACCAGGAGGCGCCAGGATTAAAA
>PITA01033058.1:0-13194 GCA_004023965.1 Spilogale gracilis | reverse complement strand
AAAGGAAATGAGTGACAGCTAAGGCCATCTGAAGGAGATTTAAAGCCATTGAGAGAAGTTTCTGGTAGGTGAAATGAAGAGATTTGCCATTTCAAAAGCCTCTTAAGTTGTTTCTGGCCAACTTTATATTTCCCTGTGTCAGACTCATCGAGGGATGGAAATGGGGTGGAACCAATCTCGACTTTAGGATTTTGATTTCTTTTTATGTGAGAATCTGCCTTGCAGTCAGGTGCGTAAGCAGCTTAATTGCCCGCCTTGTCATCACTGCCTAGCCCACTCCGGGACAGGGAGGGCTGGAGGGAGGCACGTTTCAATGAACCTAAGAAGCAGATGAGGTACATGCTATGCTTAGAGTTTTCCAGCTGGAAACGAATGAGGTGGTTTTGCTAGGCATGCGTCCCATATTTCTAGTTCTGGAAACCGCAGCTGAGCAGGCGGACCGTTGCACCAGGGAGATGTGGAAGGGGGTCAGACATTCTCTAGAGCATGGAGGCCGCGCAAAGTCCAAGTACTTCCCTTCAATCTGACATGAGTTTATAGCACATTTTAAACATTTTTAATTTTTTTTAAAGAATGATTTATTTTAGAGTGGGAGGGGCAGAGGGAGAATGAGCCTTAAGCAGACTGTGCATTGAGCCCGACCCTGGGACTCAATCCCACAACCCCGACATCATGGTCTGAGCCCAAAGCAAGAGTCAGACATTCAGCTGCCTCTGCCGCCCAGGTGCCCCTATATTTAAGGAATCTCATGGGGCTTGAACCCATGAACCATGGTCAGGAGTCGCATGCTGTACCGACTGAGCCAGCTAGCACCCCCAGGTTTTGGGACCTCAGTGGTGAAGAAGTCCTATTTCCGAGCTGCTCTAAGTGCTGAGCACAGAGATCTGGTCGGTCGTGGCAAAGGCTGTCACACTCTGCAAGGGTGAGCTCTTCTCTAAGTGGGTTAAAGATGAAAGTGAACAGCTGAAGGGTTCGTTCAGCCTGTGCAGCCAGATGGAAAAGGGAGGCATTGCTGGGGAAAATTCTGTAGGTGGACAAGAAATGAGGTCCTGTGGGTCCCCTACCCTCCCGGGGTCCTAGACCGATGAACACTAGGACTTTTGGAGCTCAGTTGCACAAGGGTCACAGTTGCCACCTGCCCTGGAGCTGGGAGCTCACCTGCAGCACTGGGACAGCG
The DNA here is from genome assembly GCA_004023965.1 of Spilogale gracilis. Classification (NCBI taxonomy): domain Eukaryota; kingdom Metazoa; phylum Chordata; class Mammalia; order Carnivora; family Mephitidae; genus Spilogale; species Spilogale gracilis. The sequence goes on along the minus strand of PITA01033058.1, from coordinate 12,017 downwards.
GGGACAGGATGGAGAGTTCGTCCTGGGAGTGTCGTCCAAACCTGGAAGGGGAGACGAACGTTCAGGGTGACCCCCCCATACACACACACCTTCTTCCTCGTGGTTTCCTCCTCTACCTCAGCCTTGTTCTGACTCACAGCCCGGGGTAAAATGCCACAGATCAGCCCTCTTCTCCTCAATCAGCTCCCCAAAGCCTCTGTGCAAAGACGGGTCATTCGTTCAGGATGGAAGCACATAGTACAAACATGTGGTAAGCGGTCTGTCTGGCCAGCGCTCTCACGTACGAGGAGAACCCAGTGTTACTTGGCAAAGATCCGGAGAAAAAGGAAATGGAACAAGGAGGGCAGGGCAACCAGGAACGTGACCAGGGCAGGGCCTCATTCTCGGGGGCCTCCAGTTGGCCCTGAGCAGCACCCGGGCCACCGTGGGGGACAGCGCTATTGGGGCACTTACCCTCTGGCATTGTCAAGGTGGATAAGGAACCCGTCATCCCCGAATTTGGTGAACATCTCATAATGGTGCCGGTCCATATTTCCTGCAAAGGACGGCAGGTGCTTCTGAGCTCTCCCTGCTCCCGGGCCTGGAGGCCTGTTCGCAGTTGAATCAGGAGTGTGAACCCCACACCCCACGCCGATTCCGACGGTTACTAGTGACGGCGCAGGGGGAGAGGGGAGCCAAGTGAGCAAACAAACCCTCGTGTGGACGGGTTTCACACCGTGTCCCTGCCTTCTGAGTGAGGTCCTCTCTACAGCGGGAGCCGATTGACCTCTGTCCCCTGGGACCTCTGCCGCTTCCAGGACTGTGGGCCCGTCGAGGTTACTTAGGCCTCAAGGTCCAGGCTCGAGCTCAGTGCCCAAGGTCACAGCGAACCCCAGACCCACAGCCGAGGCCGCTGCCACCAAGCGCCCAAGTGCAGGGACCTACCTACCTATTAGGAAGTCGAAGATGGCCATGTCGATGATGTTGAGGAGACGGTTGCTACTGTTGTAAGGATAGACCTGCTTCACGGTGTCGCAGTAGAGTGGATTGACCTCCCACCTGAGGGGGAGAAGAAGTCCTGGGGCTGGAAAAGCCAAGATGGCAAGGTGTTGGGGCCCTCCTCACACCTCCCGTCAGCGCCCCAAATCCCTGCCTCCCTGATCCCGACTCGGGGGCCTTGGCTTCCCCGGGGATTGCTCAGGTAGCCCAGGCGCCCTCCTGCGGCCTCCCCCTTGCTTCTCTGTATGAGACCAGCCTGCTTGTCTGACCACCGCCCCCCCCCCCCCAGGCTGGGGAGAGCCTCTTTCGTTTCCGTACCCCCAGCACATAGGAGATGCTTTGTAACTGAATGTGTGAACCAAAGGGGGAAGAAGAGGCACAGCTGGCCCCAGGATCGGTCTGCGATCAGGAAATGATACGGGTTCTGGGGCTCACGCGCCAGGTGCAGGGGTACGGCTACTCTCCGGGACCAGACGGCAGGGCCATGGGCATGCCGTCGTGGTGGTGGTGGTGGGGGGCAACTCACTCCTCTTTTCCTGCCAGTGAGTAGGAGCGGATCCAGGGGTTGGGCACAGACAGCCGGGGGGCCAGGTTGAGGGACGGCAGGAACGCGGCGAGGGAGCCCTCCAGCAGGTACGGGTTGCCACACACGGCGTATTCTGTCTTGCACATGTATGGGCACTTGGCAAAGAAACACACGTTGCTGGCTGGAGGGCACGGGAGGAGAGAGAAGGAATAAGAGAAGGAGGCAAACTCGTGTTCCTACGCCCCTGGGAAAATCCTCCAGGAGGGAAGGGAAAGCCTCAACTCACAGCTTGGGCAGAAGCAGCAAGAAAACAGTACTGCTCTCCCAGACGTCGGGGCTTGCGGGTGCTCTTAAACTGAGCCTCCTGGGTACCAATTTCTCAAATGTCTTAGAGCAGAGAAAGTGTGGGCCCCAGCCTCACTGACTCCCATCCAGATGATTGGAAGGCTCTGCTCTTGTGGGTAACGACTGAGTCCAGGGGGGCTGGCCTTGTCACCCACACCCACACAGGCTAATTGTCATCTCGTCTATGACCCTTTCCCATCCCCAGTTCATCTAGTGCGATGCTCAGGGGGGTCGTGTTGGGAGAGTCCCGACGGCAGCATAGACCCACCCCAGTGAGAGGTGGCAGGCACTCCGACCACTGGGAAGGCATCGGTGGCCACAGGGGCCCACCCTCCTCATCCCAAAACGTTGCTCGGGCCAGTACTCTACCTGGAGAGACGAAGAAAACACTCTGCAGGATTTCATTCTTGGTGACCTCTAGGATTTCCTTGGTGACATTGACTAGCCTCCCCACTGTGGGTGGCACCCGTCGGAAGTCCAGAATCCTGAAGGAGAGAAAGCCCTGTTTGCATCTGGAGGATTGTTGGGGTTGGATGGTCACGGCTTAGAAATGCACAAGCATTCCTGACCACACCCAGCCCAGGGCGCTTGCAGCTGACCGTGCCCAGGGCAAACCTGCGTCTAAGGGGGTAGAGAAGGGGTGGCAAAGGAGTCCTGGACAAGCCTTTGTACAGTCCAAGCTATGTTCTGGGTTAGAGCCTTTCATACGTCGCTGGGCGTACGAGGGACCTGGGCTCTCGTTCACCTGTAGGCTCTGAGTCAGAGGGTCCAGCATGAGCCCGAGCTTTTGGATTTCTGAAAAGTTCCTGGAGTGGGGCCCCGGCTGCCGGTCCACAGAACACACCTTGAGTAGCCAGGAGGGGCAAATGGAAAGGGAGGAAGTTTAGGAATGTGCGTTCCCCTTCGGGTGAAAGGGGATGTGTGGGAGTGGATGATGCATTCTTCCCATTTCCAACCAGGAAACTAGAGCAGAGGGCAAGGTCAGGTCCACAGTAGCAGCCTGAGCAGCCAGGCAGGGTGGTTGGTTTTCTTCTAGGTCATTCTTTTCACTACATTAGAGACCTTGTGTTTTCCAAACGTGGGGCTGAATGGGAGATGTGTTGAGTTCACAGGCATCACTGAGGTTCATGAGGAAGACAGGGTGCCGGAAGAAAGAAATGCCAGGGGGCTTCCACTTGAGGGTCTGTCCAGTGCCCCTCGGGCCACCGGCCCTTGCAGTCAACGCCATGTCCCCGGGAGCCAGCCCTACCTGTCCAGGTGGAAAGCCGCGATCTCGGCATTGTGTCTCTGAAAGTCGATGAAGTAGAAGAAGTCGGCGGGTGTCTCTTCATCTCGCTGCTGTCTGGAAGGAAGGGAGGACTCGGGCCCTGGACTCAGACTTCATCAGGAGCCTGAGCACAGAGCTGAGAAGCTTGACCAGAGGGAGAGGAAAACGGGCTTTCATTCTTTTAATGCACATGTGCCTGATGGAATGACACGCTGGGGACAGCCTGTGGCTCCTGCAGCCAGGAGAAGACTCTCGGTCTTCTTGCAAGACCTGGTCCCCAGACCATGTCTCCTATTTGAGCCACTTTGGTGACACTGGCTGATCCTTTTAAAAAGTAGGTGTGTTGGGAAGATACCCAGACATTCGTGGGCAGGTGTAAACAGAAGAGAGGCACCTGCTGGCCAACCAGAGGTAGCACAGACCCCGGTGTCCAGAGTTAGAGATGGGGGACGAGGCAGGGCTTTTTTAGAAGGAAAAATGTCCTAGGGATGCAGTTTAATACAACTGACATTTGAAGACCAGAAAATGTCCTGGTCTTAGGGTAACAGGGGTGAATAAATGAGCCTGTCCCTTTAGAGAAACCTCAGCTGGGTCCTGAGAGTGAGCCCAGCCCGAGGCTTGAGGGAGGACTGTGCAGGGTTATTGATTTGTACACATTTTAAAATCGCTAATGGATTCCTGAAAAGCACCAGGCCTGCCCTCGTGTGGAGGGCCCGGCTGGTCTGAATGTTCACAAAGGTGCCTCCCAATTCTTCAGGGCAGCGTGGCCGCTGGCCCTGAGCTTGACTTGCCTTCTACGAATACACTTGGAAGAATGACCCCTTGGGGTAGGGCTGGGGTGTGGTGGATAGGACTCCCTGCAAAACGGCTACAGAAGCAATTCAAATGTAAATATGTAAATACACATAATGTAGCCAGAAGCGGTAAGCCACAGCTCCAGCCATTGAAATAGCGACAGTGCCCTCCGCCAAAAAACCCCAGTCCTGGAAACCATGGCGAGGGGGCTACCTCAAGCGGGCGTTCTCCTCTGAAAGGTGCCGCCACATTGATAGGACATCCTCTGTGTCCAGGCGTGCCCCTCTCCTCACTAGCGTCGCCACCTGATGTCTGGGCAGCAGGGAGTGTGTCCACGGGTTCCCATCAACACATGTGAACTCCTGAATTCCATCCGTAAGAAACCACAGTCCGGCACCTTTTAGAATTTTCTAAAAACATCGTTTGCCCATTTCTGTATGGCCTACCTAATGGGGAACTTTAAATTCGAAAATCATTTTTACATCAGGCCTTCTCAGGCTTCGACAAGGGCTGATGTATTTCTCAGGGTCTATAGTCTATAGAGTACATGAAAACTACGATCTTTAATTATGGCCCCAATTTATATTATCCCAAGATAAACTTCTACTTTCCCTTTTTAATAAGGGACACATGTTGTTTGTTGGTTTGTTTTTTTACTTTAAATGACGTATAGCAGAAAAGGTATGCTTTTCCAAGAAATACGTTTTAAAGCTTCGGATGCAATTTAACACAAATGCAGATTAAAGTTTTTGTTATGGCCAAAGAATAGACAAAGTGGCTTTTATGATCCGATGCTGGAAAGTTTTTGCATCCTATTTAGGAAGAAAACCAGTTTTTGCATGTTTGTAAGGGATGGGGCACTTTGTAAGAGAAGAGGCTGGAGGCTGGGACTTCCGATCCTTTCCTGCACATGAAGCAGGGCCACTGTGAGTGATTTTCCTGCCCACTTGAAGTGAAAGTAAACTCCCCCGCTGTATAATTAGCTTTAAGCTAAAAAAAAAAAAATCACTCCCATCCTCAGGTGCCAGATAAGAATGCCCCTGAGAGAAGGAGACCCAGGGATCTGATGAGGGATGGGGAAAGTACGGTTTGATCATTGTTCTTATGCTTTCCTTTGAGGTCTTGTGTTTCTCCTTTATGGTGTTCGCTCCTGGGCCTCCTCTCTGGAGCCAGGGCTCACTTCTGAGTCTCCACTAACCCTGCACCTCACCATCCCTTCAACCAGCGTCAGGCCTGCAGCGGGGTGGCTCTGGGTTCAGGGGGTGGTGCGCCCAAGAATCCTCGGCTAAACTGGCCAGGAGGGCTCACGGCGATTGCCCCCTTTCCAAAGGAGCACAGCCTTTCCCCTCCAGGATTGGATATGCCTAAATACAAGAGGAGCTCCCCTCCCCAGACTGTCCACATTTACTGAGTTTTGGTTGCACTCCCTTACAGCTGGCCAGGGGTGAGGAAGGCGGTCCCTTACCTCATGGGCTTGAACATGGCCTTCCCGAAGTCTGAGAACCTCAGAACCAGCTTGAGGTGGACCCCGCTGGGCTTCACAACTGTGAGGGAGGAAGAGGGAGAGTGAACAGTGTTTCTGGGCCCAACCTCAGGGCTGTGACCTTTTGTTCCTTCAGAAAACCCAGCCAATTTCTTCTCTTTGTTCTTACGTAGAAAGATCCCGAAGACCAGCATTTGCTTTCGAAACCTGCATGGTAAATTCTAGCGTGTTGGGACCCGGAGTGCGTGTCCGGGGGGCTCAAGACAACCCTCAAGGTAAATGATGCAGGTTTCCTGAAATAGACACTCACAGAAAACCGCAAAGGATGTTTTCCTAAGAACTGGTATCAGCTGCTCTGTGCTTCCCAGGGACCCCTGTGGATTCTGATTGTGCCACCTGTCCCATGGCATTGGACCCGTTTATCTGCATCTCTCCCTACTGCAGCCTGCACACCTGGGCCGGGACAGAGTTTGGGGGCTGACACACCTGTGCCGCGCTCAGCCCTGTCTCCTGACACCTTGCATCTGTCTACTTCATTTGCTTTGCCCCGTCCCGGTCTTGCTGTGAGTCCCTCGAGGGTTGGGACAGTGTCTTCCTCACCTTTGTGTTCTATTAAATGGCAGATGGTAGGCTGGTGCTAAACCAAACCAAAGGGCAACCCCGGGCCCTACAAACTGTCCTTCGAACCTTTAACATCACGGCACATGTGGGAATTTCTATGTGTGTTCAGTGTATCGAAGTAAACGGATGAGGTTGCTCATCGCTGGGGGAGACTGGCCCGTGGGCATCAGGGTCCAGGCCCGGCCTGGCCGCTCTGGGGGCTGGGGAGTTCTGTGTCCGGGCACGACTGCACCTGATTCATGGCACCCTGGGAGCTGCTCTGTCTCATGCCCGTCTTTCTGATTTGATTCTACTCATCATTTACCCCAGTGGGTCTCATCTTCGGCTGCATTGGACTCACCTGGAGGGCTTTAGAATTCTGATGCCTGGACCCAGTGAATCAAGACCTCCTGAGGAGGAGGGCAGTCACAGAACTTTTAAAAGATCTCCAGGTAACTCCAGTGTGTGCCCAGCTTGGGAATTACTGCCTAGGGCAACTGCTTCTGAAACCTCCAAATGTCCTCCAACCCCTTGAGGATTTGGTTAAAATCCAGATTCTGATTCGGAATATCGGGGTGGGGACTGAGATTTTTCATTCCTAATAAGCTCCCTGGTGTTGCTGGTGATGGCATGCTCTCCGGCAGGGCCCTAGGAATTGCCCCTCCTGAATGCCTTTTCTTGTGGGAGGGTGGCTGCTTGGATGGGTGGGTGGAGAGAAATGTCTAGTTCTCAGAGACGGGGCAGAGAGAGTCACACTCCTTTCATTTCCGACCAGGACCCCATGGAGTGGACGCTGGGTCCCTCACACTGCTGCCAGGTCCCGGGGTTCACAGGGTTGTGGCAGTGAGGGGGCTGGACAGAGGCAGGGCTGGGCCACTTACTTTGGGTGCAGTCACATGCCCCAAGCAGGGCCTTCTCGTCCTGACTGTAATCTGGAAAGGAGGAGAAAGGCAGTGAGAACATCCAGCCTTGCTCCTAGGAGAGCCCACCTCTCGGGACCCTTGACTCTGGTTCAGACCAAAAAGAGGGAGGTGGTGAGGCAGCCTGGGGCCCTTGTCCGTTCAGCAGGGGATGGCTCGGCACCCCAGCTGGCTGCAGCCTGCACCCTGCTCCATCCCGAGCCCTCTGCCCTCTAGCCCCTCAGCGATGCTTCAGCAATGCCTGGTGCATGGTCAGGGCTAGTTTGCTCCCTGTTAGTCACTAGACTGTTGGAGTGCCTGAGAGCCCAGACCCAGGACAGCAGGACTGTGTTTGAGTCCCAGCACCACCACTGGGTCTCTGGCCAAGTTGCTTAACCTCGCTGAGTCTCAGTTTCCCTACCTGTAAAATGGCCATGCTAATACCTACTTCACAGAATCACTGTACAAAAGAGAGTTGCCAGGTTCCCGAGAAGCACTCAATAAATGGTAGCAAGCACCATTCTTGATGTGTGCGGAAACACTTTCTTATGTCTGGTTTCTGTGGTGGGGTCGTAATGAGATTAGGCTGATAAGCTCTCATTCAAAGGGAAATCAGCGTCTGTTTTTCTTCTTATTAGCCTATCAAGTGTCAGAGCCACCCCGCTCATATTTCAAGCTGGAGCGCAGTCTGAGATGGTTTCTGCAGCCTCTCCGGGAGAAAGTGGATGCATCCCGCCTGACCCTGTGCATCTCACCAGCGCTGATGGTGGGAAAGCGCCTCATGTCCTCCAGGAGTTGGCTGACGACAGGGCTGGACCGGGAGTACAGCCCGTGGCGGCTGATCCCCAGGTGGAACTGGACCCAGCTGGCCTCGAGTCGGAGCTGCAGGGGGGCGTCCAGGGAGGTGAGGTTGAGCTGCTCTTTGTACATCTTGTGTCGTCTGAAAGAGCAGGGAGAGTTTTGTTTTGTTTCTGTCAGGGCTGTAAGAAATGCACAAAGCCCCTTGTCTGGACTCTCTATTCATTCTTTTGTTCATTCATCAACAGTAGTCAGCACTTAGTGTGCACCTGCTTTATGCCGAGCTTAGGATACCGTCGGGGGCAAAACAGGCTCATGCCTTCCTTGCCCTCAAAGGGCTCATAATCTAGTGAGTGCAACCCGCAGCCAGATGGTATTGCAGAATACCATCCCCAAATACATAAATACCTAACTACAAGCCATGACCAATACGTCAGAAGAAAAGATGGTTAAGAGTAAAATTAGGGAACTGATATAATGTGGCATCTCAGGTATCCTGGGTCTCTTTGGGCACTTTTCCATGAACAAGTCTGTATGTTTCTATTTGCCACTATTTTTTGACCTATGGAGCGAGGCGATGGGGGAGAGAAAGGTACCTGATGAGAAGGAAATACATGGAGAAGGAAATACAAGGTGAGGATCCTACTCAGTAGCGTGGGAAGCCAGGGAGATTAAACCATGGGTCATACAGGAAAACAAGAACGCAGTGGCCATTTACTGTTTGTCCTGACCAAGAGGATTTTCTGCCAGGGTACAAGGAAAAAAGTAATAAAACAACAGCAGTGGTGTATAGAGGCTAAGAGTCTAGTTTGGGAGACAAGTCACAGGTCTATGAAATCATTCGAGCAAAATCTTAGGCAGTTGTGATGGACGGCTAGATAGCTGATTCAGACTGAAAGTCCCCCTGCTTGTGTCCCCTCTCTGGCTGTGTTTCTCTCTGTCAAATAAATAAAATCTTAAAAAAAAAAAAAAAGAATAAAGTATCTCATAATGCACCCGAGTCAACACTGACTCATTGTTTTGTAAAGTGTTTAATTATATAAGAATTCATTTGGATTTTCGAGTTTTCATTCTCGAGCCGATGTGCTTTCTTTGTTCAGGTCTCTGAGCACTTTAAAAGCTTTTGTGTGTTTTCGGCTCTGTGTCCACATCGCGAAGGGATAAAGACGCCCAGTCTCCTGTCTAGTCAGCTCAGGATGCCCACACCGAACCGAACACCACGGCCCGGTGGGGGGGTGGCCTTCAACACCAGCCGTTTATTTTCTCACCCTCCCTGAGGCCTGCAGTCCAGGATCAAGGGGTGGCTGCATTCGGTTTCTTCTGTGGCCTCCCTCTCTCAGGCTTGCTGAGGGCTGTCTTCTTTCTTGTCTCCTCATGTGGCCCTTTCAGGGGTGTCTCTTCCTCTTCTCATGAGGACAGCAGAGGACTGCTGGGTTCGGGCCCGCTCTACGTGGGAGTCTTGGGGGGACACAGGTCGGCACATAGAACTTGCTCACCCAGGAAGGTCCGCTCCAGAAGGAGTTTCCTCAGCCCAGTCCAGGGGGTCAGGACAGAGCAGGGGTGGACGGCAAGGCCAAGTCCACCGCTGAGACTTCTGACCTGAACACATTTCCGCCCATCTACGGAGTTTGATGAGATTCATTGCTGTCAGGCAGGGCTGTGTACTTCTGTTCTCTTTCCTTCTTTCTTTCTTTTCTTCCTTCTTTCCTTCCTTCTTTCTTTCTTTCTTTCTTTCTTTCTTTCTTTCTTTCTTTCTTCCTTCCTTCCTTCCTTCCTTCCTTCCTTCCTTCCTTCCTTTCTTTCTTTCTTTCCTTTTTTAGAGATTATATTTATTTATTTGACAGAGAGAGACATAGCGAGAGAGGGAACACAAGCAGGGGGAGAGAGAGAGGGAGAAGCAGGCTTCCTGCTGAGCAGGGAGCCCAATGTGGGATTCGATCCCAGGTCTCCAAAGGCAGTCGCTTAACCAACTGAGCCACCCAGGTACCCCGATCTGTTCTTTCTTTAATCAGCTTCTCTGGGGGTTAAGAGAAGTATTTGGTATTAGTCTGCTCTGGATGCCATAAAAAAATATTGCAGACCCAGTGGCTTAAACAACAGACATTGGTTTCTCACAGTTCTTGGGATGGACGGTCCAAGATCAAGGTGTGGGCACATTTCGTTCTTGATGAGGGGTTCACTTCTCTCTGGGTCCTCATATGAAGACAGAGGAAGCTCTCTTGCTTTTCTTATAAGGGTACTAATCCCATCCTGGATCCCTACCTTCATGACCTCATCTAAACCTAATTATTTTCCAAAGACCCCACCTCCAAATACCATCACATTCGAGGATAGGGTTTTGACATATGAATTTGGTGGTGGGAGGGGAGGTACAGGGAGGTCTCATAAGTATTCTGTCCATAAAAAGATGAGCCTATTTTTCCACCCTTAGCTCATCTGTAGAGAACACGTATTTAACATGCAGGGGAGAACACACTCCTCATCTAAGGGGAGCTGCTGCTATTAAGTTTCAGCTAACAGTCATCATGCCTTGTCAGTGCTCATTCATTTATTCATTCATCAAATATTTGTTGACTGCTAGACGCTGACTTACATCCTGGAACTAGGACTATGTAAGTCTGTTGTCATGAAACTTACGTTTCCTGGGAAATCATTTATTCTGAGTTTTCAAGAGAAGTTGGAAATCCAGATTTTGGTCAGAATGTAGAATCTCCTTTTTAAAACACATTGACTTAAATCTAAAAACATCCTGCATTGGCTGCATATACACACAAAGGAAATGAAACCAGTATCTCGCACTCCCATGGTCATTGCTGTATTATTCACCACAGACACGGAAGGGACCCACATGTCTGCCAGCCGATGAGTGGATAAAGAAAAGGTGGTATATACACAATGGAATATTACTCAGCCTTAAAAAAGAAGAGAATCCTGCCCTTTGCAACATCGTGAATGTTGCATTCACATTACGCTAAGTGAAATAAGCCAGACACAAAAAGACACATACTGCATGATCTCACTTACATATGGAATCTAAAATAGTGCAGCTCACAGCAGCAGAGAGTAGAATGGTGGTTGCCAGGGACTGAGAGGAAGGGGAGGTGGGGAGCCATTCATTGATCAAAGGGTACAAAGTTCCAGTTACACGGGATGAATACCTTCTGGAGATCTAATATACAGTAATATCACTACAGTTAACATTACGGTATAGCATGCTTGAAATACACTAAGAGAGTAGATTTTTACTCCTTACGCACACATGCTAACCATATAAGGCAATGGATATGTTAATTACCTTGAGAGTGGTGAATTAGTTCACAACGTATCAAAATGTTAAGCGTATCAAGATATTAAGTTGTACATCTTACAAACATGCAACTTTTGTCATCTGTACCCCCCCCCCAGAAAGCTACAACAGCAACAAAATAGCCACCCACTCGTGTTCAGAGCGCTGCGCTGTGAAGGCAGGCGCAAATGTGATCAAGTCAGTGAGGGAAATAAGGCTCCCATGGCTCTGAGGAAGTCTGTGCACAGAGGAGACAAGGCAAAGCAAAGCAACTCTTAATTATTTTAAGGTTTTGGTCTCCAAGAGCAGAAGAGAGAAAGATGGCTGAGACCTCTCTCTCCTGAGTCAGCGAGCCCGTGGCAGCCGTCCAGCTTGGCCGTTGGGGAAGGTTTGAGCTATCGGTATCATTCTCTAAAACGACACATATTGAACTGCTTTTATGAAAATCAGGGCAAAGGACAACTTGTCGACCAGGTCTGTAGGGCTCTCGCCAACTTTTCCGTCTGTTATTAACATTTATTTTTATTTTAATGAGTCGGGCCAGGCTCTCATTCCCAAGCCTATGTTGAGGCTAAAGCTAAGTGACGGCTAACCTCTCTTGGGAGTCTGGTGGAAAGATCGCACAGTCCTGAGCGAAGCGGGTCACCCGGAGCTAGAGCAGTGCCCAAAGTGACTCAGGAGGAACAAGCGGCCTTGGTGCGGAGCTGGCTTCTGGCACAGGGCTGTGGGGGGCGGAGCTCTGCTAAGTGGCTCTCTGAGCTGACGATTCCAGCCACAGCTGCATTTGGGGACCCAGCATCCAAAGGGAACAAAACGCATGTGGGAAACGGAGTGTCACTTCTGGACGAGGGCAAATTGCTCTTCAAGGCACTCACATTTACCGCGAGCGGGGACACATGGCTCTCTGGCTGGCTGTCTGCCCTTGCTAGGACCAACGTGACAACCCTGGGAGAGGGTGGGTGTCAGGTAGCCTTCCTACTCTTTCTTTCTTTCTTTCTTTCTTTCTTTCTTTCTTTCTTTCTTTCTTTCTTTCTTTCTTT
>PITA01033057.1:0-13200 GCA_004023965.1 Spilogale gracilis | reverse complement strand
CCGGGCTGCAGCCGCAGGACAGAGTCCCGTCTGTGATCCAGGGCAGGCGGCGTCCGTCAGCTTCAGGGCCTGAGCACCGGGCTGCAGCCGCAGGACAGAGTCCCGTCTGTGATCCAGGGCAGGCGGCGTCCGTCAGCTTCAGGGCCTGAGCACCCGGGCTGAGTCCCGAGTGACGGGGGTCAACAGGAGAGTGCGAAGCCCTCCCACAAGAGCGCTGGATTCCAAACACTGGGGCGCCTTACGCATTACCAACTTTGCTCTATTTACTGGGCTTATTTTAATTAGAACTGCTTATGCTCTAATAGCTTGGCCCAGCAACTAGGACTCTGACATTAATCATTACGTGGCTCAAAAAGGCATTTATCTTGTTCCATAAAGTTTAATTTTTCACCTCTACCAAGATTTTAACTGATTTATAAAAATAAATCCAAAAAAGTAATGCACGTTAAAGTGGTTTCTTCTCAAAAATACTTTCAATACATTTATATAACAATTTTTAAAATTAAATGTAGTTTTCAAAGTTCAAAACCTTGCATTTTCCCTGAAAGAAAATCCATATATTAGAACAACCCAAAGCCAACAAACTTGTTTTGAATACAAAGTGAAGTCTGTATGAATCGGAGAATCCGCATAATTGCAACGAGACGTGAACACGGCGCAGCACCCTGCAGAAGCCCGGACAGCTGCCTCATCTATTATGCTTTTTAAGTGCACAAATTGAAAGAGCCAATTCACAGAGGCCTAGTCCCAAGATGCTTTGCAAGGATTCACTGTTGTGAATGCCCAGTGCTTCCCGAGTCAAGTTCAGGTTTTCTTCCCACTGTGTGGACACTCGCAAACAACATTGGAAGCAGAAGTATGGGAGCAAGTAACAAAAAGAATACATTATTTGAATTACAGCATAAAACTCAGGGGGAAAATAAAAGGTTTAAGACGGCCAAAATGTGACAGAGATACAGAAAAAGACGGCAAGCATTTATATATTAAACTCTGGCAAGCATAAAGTTAGCAGGCGGTTACGGGAAACAAAAAACCTTCACTGGGACATCAGTGTTTCACTTCAGAGTTAATTATGTGTATAAAACAGACACATACGACATACACTAAAATCCATAACCAGAAAAAGAAATACAGATGTGGTTATACCAGATTGCTCAAAGATCTCTAGGACCTACATGAACAAACTTCACAGCGATCAGTATCATTTCAGCTGGCTCACAGGCTTACAACAAGGGGATTTTATTCTACCTCTAAATCAGTAGCAGAAGAAAACAGCAAAAATAAAATAAAAGCAACTCTACGACTGAGATTATTTGAAAACAATATTGCTTCACAGGAACAAGAAGCGTGCAAAAGTTCCAAGGCTCCCTGACTGCATGTGTCAACACCACTTTCTGAACATCAAGTATTCAAAGGATGTACTGTGTGTTCTTGGTGGGGGAGGAGCTCAGAAGCCTTCCCAAACCTATCAACTAACAATGCAGAAGACAACAAGCCAGAACAACTAACTAGGTCTCTTCTCACTTTAAAAAGACCCTCTCTAAGGAGTAAGTACCTAGACTCCTAGGATTAACTCTGTTTGGGTGGGTAGAGAACAGGGTGAAAGCTTCCTCAGAATTGTAAAGCACCGAGAACAACTCAAACTATTTATCACACAACAGAAATTAATCCTGTCATCCTATCATCACCACCTGGGTACTAACAGGTGGGCTTATGCAGTAATTGATAAAAATTCCAGCCGGACATTCACGAAGCATGACCAGATCCCTAAAGATATGGTTTCAAAACCACTATCTAATGGAGAAAAAAAATTTTAGAAAAATAGTTCCCTGACAAATCCACATTGCTTACAAAAGTGAGGCATGTATTCGAGTGTGCCACCCTTGCTGTGCCTCCCAATTCATTAGGGGAAAACAACACAAGGGGAGCACTTGCAGCACCGGGAGCAAGTGGGAAGGTTAATGGCCCATTCAGCAAAATACTAAACACAAAGTAAACATTAAGGAAACACACCAGTAGGAAAGCATAAACCAAAGGGAGGTATCTTTCTTTAAGACAATAAATTGTTTTAAGTATACAGGGATAAACAAGGTCACCAACAAATGTAAAACTAAAAAGGAACAGGAATCACAATATCAAGACCAAAGTATAAGGAAAATGCATTCCCAACACTCAATTATTACGATTTAATAGCCATAAATTTTCATGTGCCAAGTAATATACCACACCGATATAAGTCAACTTCCAGACATAGAAAAGTGATGGAAAACCAATCTCCTCTCTCCTTAGCAGCCTAAGCTAGGAAAAAAATAAATGATCCACTCTAATTATTTAAGAAAATTAATTTTTATATAGCTATCAAAAGCAAAGCTGCCTTTTTCAACAGTCATGAAAAATTTTTTAAAAATTAAAGTCACGAGGCGCCTGGGTGGCTCAGTTGGTTAAGCGACTGCCTTCGGCTCAGGTCATGATCCTGGAGACCTGGGATCGAGCCCCGTATCGGGCTCCCTGCTCGGCGGGAAGCCTGCTCCTCTCTCTCTCACTCCCCCTGCTTGTGTTCCCTCTCTGGCTGTGTTTCTCTCTGTCATATAAATAAAATCTTTAAAAAAATAAAAATAAAAATAAATAAAAATTAAAGTCACAAAGGGCGCCTGGGGTGGCTCAGTGGGTTAAAGCCTCTGCCTTCGGCTCAGGTCATGGTCTCAGGGTCCTGGGATCGAGGCCACATCGGGTTCTCTGCTCAGCAGCGAGCCTGCTTCCTCCTCTCTCTCTGGCTGCCTCTCTGCCTACTAGTGATCTACCCCTGTCAAATAAATAAAATTAAAAAAAAAAAAAAAGATTTAAAAAAAATTAAAGTCACAGAAAATGAACAATTTTGAAAAGAGCAAGCTGAACAGGTAACATCCTCTGACAACCACACAGTAATGGACTTTTTTTTTTTCTAAAGATTTTACTTATTTATTTGACAAAAATACAGCTAGAGAGGGAACGCAAGCAGAGGCAGAGAGGAAGGGAGAAGCGGGCTTCCCGCCCAGCAGGGAGCCCAATGCCAGGCTGATCCCAGGACCCTGGGACCACAAGGGGAGCCAAAGGCAAACGCCTAACGACGACGGAGACACCCCCCCGCCCCCCCCACAGTGAAGTACAAAGTTAAGAGAAAAGTCTATGAACTCACCAAGGGTTCAGAACACCTACTGCATGCTGGGCACGGCGAGCTGCCTGGGCTATGGCACGCACCGTCCCGCCCAGCGCGCACACAGGGTCTAGCGGCGGACCGCTGTTGCTCCGCGGCGGTCATGGGGACCGTGGGTGATTTTCAGTGTTTCTCGTAGCCACGTCACAACATTAAAATAGTTAAATTAATTGTAGTAATATATTTTACTTAATACAAAACATAAAATAGCATTACTTCATTATGTAGCCATTTTTAAATTGGGATTTTTCTTTTCTTGGTAGTAGGAATCCAGTTAGTTTGTACGTCACGCGTACAGAATCATTCAGACTTAGGGTATTCCGACAGCCAGCGGCTGCTTAAATCTGTGTCTCTGCTGTCCCGCGCAGCAGCCACCAGCCACATGCGGCTTCCGGGCGACTGGCGTGTACCAGTGCGACTGAGGGGCTCAATTTTTAATATTACCTAATTTTAATGGATTTACGTAGCCACAGATGGCTATCTACCAGCTTGGAAGTAACCGTTCTGGTGGAAGAAACACAGAAACAAATCACCTACACTCAATGAACTGCAGTTATTACAAGTGTTTACAGAAGAAATGTCTGCTACGAAATGAGTAAATATAGCCATCAGAAGGTTTAACCTCTTTTGCCAGCATTAAGGAAGGATTCTTCTTCTTTTTTTTTTTTTTAAGACTTTGTTTATCTATTTGACAGAGAGAAACACAGCTAGAGAGGGAACACAAGCAGGGGGAGTGAGAGAGGGAGAAGCAGGCTTCCCGCCGAGCAGGGAGCCCGATGCGATGCGGGGGCTCGATCCTGACACTCGGGGTCTATGACCTGAGCCAAAGGCAGATACTTAAGGACTGAGCCACCCAGGTGCCCCTTAAGGAAGGATTCTTCAAGGAAATCACAATTAAGCAAAGGGGCACAGCATATGCAAAGGTCCTGAGTGGAGAAAAACTGGAAAACGCAGTAGAAATAATGAAGGGAAGTACCAAGGGGTGAAATGATCTTAAATTATTTGTAGGAGACTGATTTGGGTCACAGAATCCAAAGAGGCTAGGAAGGCAGGGAGGTGGAAGGAGCCCTCTCTCTGGGAAATAATCTGAGTCCCCCAAGAAGTCTTGCTGGACCCACGCTGCTCACCGGGTGAACCCTAGTCATTCCACTCTCTGTCAAATCCTAAATCAAGCCAAGGTCTTCTGTCCCTTTTCTGCTAGCTGTCCCCTTCGATTGAAAAATTTCCCCTAGCTCTTTCTTGATCTTAGAACTCAAAAATCACGGTTCTAAGTTTTCTATAGGACAAGCTTCAGGCTCTAAACTGTTTACAAGGCAATTTTTACAAAAAAATTTTGCAGAAGAAATTCAGTATGCCATTGTTTTGTTTTGCTTTTAATGTTCTGACAGATCAAGGAAGCTCTTAAATTCCCCAAATAAACTTTGGTTCCACCATTAAGCTTAACTGTTACATCCTCACAGAGACAGTCTCAGGACATCCAATTAGCATGTTCCCATCTCTACTGGCACACCATATTTCTTTCCTTCTGGTCAACATCTGAACACTCTTTATTCTTTGGTTTATCAATAGCTTAGCTTCCTCAGAGGCCCTGTGCATTCCCCGTGGAGGCCTCAGCACGGGGCACAGTCTAGGCAGCAAGGAGCAACAGCAGCTGGGGGGACCAGTAAACAAACACAGATATGTCAACATTTAAGGAACATAACTAAAACTACACGCAAAGGAGAATTTAATGGCGCTAAAATTTTTTATTATACAACATAAAACATTAGTTGTAGAAATAGAGTTTTTTAGGGCACCTGGGTGGCTCAGTCATTAAGCATCTGCCTGCTCGGCGGGAAGCCTGCTTCTCCCTCTCCCCTTGCTTGTGTTCCCTCTGTGTGTCTCTCTCTGTTAAATAAATAAAATCTTAAAAAGAAAAAAAAGAGTTTTTTAATTTAAAAATTCAAAACCCAAAAGCAACCTGCAGACCCTAAGAAATCAACTAAAAAACCTGAGGACAAAGCAACAAAGATTTGGGGAGAAAAAGGGAGGGAGACTTACAGTAACAAAATGAAAACATATTATTACTCCCAATTACTAAAACAATGTGCACTAGTATCAAATCATGAATACTGTGTAAAAGCTAAAAGGAACCAAGTATATAAATATACTCTTTTAGTATATAATAAAGGTAGCTTTATTTCAAGCACCAATAAAAGATTTTTGTTAATGGAGCAAAAACAACTAATTATTAAGGAAAAGTAAAGGAAGTTATTTCACTTCACGTATGATGTCAAAACAAATCCCAAAAGAACAGAAAGCGATAGATGTGAAAACAAAATGATAAAAGAACTAGAAGAAAACGGTTACCTGGGCAGGAGAACCTATTAAAGTAAAGTAAGAGCCATAGAAAAGAGTATTAACCTAAATTTCTTTAAAAAAGAGTAAAAACTCTTCAAGTTAAAAAAAAAAATACCCTAAGCAAATAAAAATCAAAGAGCCAGGGGAAATATGTGTAGGATGTGAAAAAGGGCTGGTATCCTAAATATATAAAAGAATTAAAAGGATATTGCAAATATAGAACACTGCCCCAAATGAGCAAAAGACAAATTAGAAGATACAATAGCCATCTCTCCACTCATCACGATTAATCTAAGAAATATATAATCAGTCTTACGAAAAGAAAAGAATATATTCAAGTGTTGGCAAAGATATGGAGAAATGTGTATTCTTTCACATTTTTTGTCAGACTTCACACTGGTTTGGTCAACTTTATGATAGTTAAATTTTTTTTAAAAAAGATCTGACAATATTTATAAAAAGACAAAAAAAAGGAAATCAAAAGACAAAAACCGTTCATATGCTTTGACTCAGTCACTGTAAGACAGACTGAATCCCAAAGAAAGGAGAATGAGTAGACTTAGCCCTTCACCACACTCGAATAGTAACAAAAGGATGAAGCAACAAGTTACACATGACAGGTGACTAATTACAATAAGATGAAGTGCTGTGTACCCATAGAGAATCCCCTGTATGTGGATCTAACTTCTGCAGTCAAGGGAGAGACAATAGCCAGATAAACCACTTCGGATGACAGGTGCCATAAAGAAATGAAGTGGAGTCCCAGGGTCAGGGAACTTGGTCTGTCAAGGCATCTGTAGAGCAGTGACATTTGAGCAGACCTATGATTGAATGTGCCAGGCAGAAAAACACAACAGTTTTAAGGATATAAGCATGGCACGCTCAAGAATCCCAAAAATATTAGTGGAGCTGGAAGTGAGGGAGTTGGGGAAAGCGGGCAACGTGGGACAGTGTCGAGCGGCACCATCCAACCCACAGCCACGCGTCGAGTGTGGCTGGCTATAACGCGCGTCCAGTGTGGCTGGCTGTAACGCACGTCGAGTGTGGCTGGCTGTAACGCGCGTCCAGTGTGGCTGGCTGTAACGTGCGTCCAGTGTGGCTGGCTGTAACGCGCGTCGAGTGTGGCTGGCTGTAACGCGCGTCGAGTGTGGCTGGCTGTAACGCGCGTCGAGTGTGGCTGGCTATTCGGTACTTGAAACAAGGCCAGTCACCAAGGCACTGTAAGTGGACAATATATATTGGATTTTGAAGACAGTTTGAAAAAAGTTATAATATCCCATTAATAATTTCTTAAGATAATTACTTACTGAAATCATAATATCTTGAGATAAAATACTATTTCTTATATTTATTATTGGGGTAAAATATCTTACCTATTTCTCTCTCTTTTTTTAATGTGGCTATCAGAAAGTTTTAAAGATTTATTTATTTGAGAACAGGGGGGGGGGTGCGGTTGGGGGGAGGGAGAGAGAATCTCACACAGACTTCCCTCTGAGTGCAGAGCACTCACAACCTGAGATCATGACCTGAGCCAAAATCAAAATCAGATGCTTAAGTGACTGAGCCACGCTGGCACCCCTGATTATCAGAAAATTTTAAATTACTTATGAGGCTCCCATTATATTTCCACTGGAGAGTGCTAGTCTAGGGTACAGGTGCCATAGTTAAAATTCTAATTTTATTTTGTGCATTGTAAAGTCACTGGAGGGTGACAGCCTCTAATTTACCCATTTAAATGATTGCTTCCGCATAGGAACAGCAGGCAAACTGGAGGAGAGAGCGAGCTGAAGCAGGGACACCAGTTAGATGACAACTCTTAGCGTCCTGAGTACAACGAGGTGTCGAGATGGACGGTGTTTGGGATAAGTTTTGAAGGTAGAGGCAACCCAGTATTGCTCAGAATCCCACTTAGAAATGTTCAGAATACACACAAGAGAAAGACGGGGGGGGGGGGGATCTGCCCAAACCCTTTAACAATGATTGTTTATTCTTTGCTTCTAAAAGTGTGTGTGTGTGTGGGGGGGAGCACCAAAACCATACTGCCCTTAATACAAAAAAATGAGGCTTTTTAAAAGGCTTTTAGGCAGGATAAATAAAACAGCCCTACCAAAAAAAGCACCCTGATATGGTCTGCCATGGGCTACCCATGCTGGTCACAACCACAAAACATCTCTACTCCTGCACCTTTCCAAACAAGTTATTTGAAGCTACCTATAAACTCCCATTGCTTACACACACCATTTTCTGGAAACTAATACTGCCCCCGACTTGTCAGCGCATTGCTGTCAGCGCGTAAATAACACACCGCCCTAGAAGCACACGTCTCCAGGCGCTCACAGATCTGAAGTTCAGACACTAAAAAGTACCTAGATAAGGGGTGAGCACATGCTAATACCCGCCACACCTCCTCCTCCAAAAACATCCGGAAGGTCGCCCTCCACGTCATTCCCCAGAGGAGCACCTTGGTCCTAAGGCTTTTCCTTAAAGGCTCTGCCACTGGATAGGGGCTTCCCTTAACCAAAGTCTGCAAAGCTTTAAGGTAAGGTGGAGGGCAAGTACGCTAAGGAAGAACAGAAGTTTTAGATAATCTGCCAGAGATGACACAAAGGGGGGCTGGCACACAAAGACTGATTTATTTTACAATCCGGTGTGTCTGCACTTATATTTACTTTTGCATCAAGTAGAGAGCAACTAGTGCCTGGCTTCCGCCACTATGATTCCAAAGCAGGAGACTGTGCTCCTTACACGCGGACAGCAGTGTGGGTCCCCGTGCCGCGCGCCCCGGCTGTGAGCCAATCCCACTGTCTGGGGCGGGCTCCGCTCTGTGCTCCCGACCGAGCCCGGCAGGCCTGCACCGGGGGCAGGAAACCAGGCAAGCGTCCAGGGCGCAGGTGCGGAGAGCCGGAGGAGGAACACAGCGCCGCACCGCCCCAAGTCACCCCGGCCCCGCCGCTTTCAGCAGGCTCACAAGGACACGCACGGCGGGATGCGACCGCAGTTAGGAGGCAAGGCCACGGTCAACACGGGCCTCACCGGCCCGAACTGACCTGCTAGGCGAGGCGGCTGGGCACCGAGCAGGGAAGCCCCCGGGGCTGCGGACTCCGGGTGGGGGAGGGAGCCCTGGGCCGCTGTGCGCTTCCCACGACCTGCCCACTCCGACGGGGCCAACTCCCAGGAAGTGGTCACTACCCCTCGGCTCGCTCCCCCCGCCGCCGCCCCGGGCCGCCCGGCTCACGCTCTAAAACGGGCAAGGGGCGGAGTGCAGAGGCAGCCTGTGGCGTGGACGTCCAAGGGGACCTTTCGCAGAAAAGGAGCATTTTCCCCCTGAGCCCTGGCCGGTGAGTCACAGGCAGGTAATGAGCCCCGGGCCGGCCTCGCCGGCCACCGAAGCTCCGACGGCCAGCCTCGCGCCGGGGGTCTCGGGGCGCCCCCGCCCGGGACCCCCGCCCCGCCCCCCCCGGAACGCGCCGTGACAGGAGGGACCGCCCCCCGCCGGGGCCGCGGGCGCAGCAGGTGGAGGCCGGCTCACCCCCCCCCCGCCTGCCAACTGCCCCGAGCAGGGCCGGGGGTCCGCGAGCGCAGCCCCCCGCCGCCCGGCCCCGGCTTCCGCCCGCCCCGGGGCGCCTCCGCCGCGCCTCAGCCGGTGGGGGAAGGGAGCCGCCCCGGCCCGGCCGCCCGCCCTCGGCCCCCCGCCCCTCGGCCCCGGCCGCGCGGCTCACCTGGCGGCGGCCTTCCCCGCCCGCCGCGCTGCCCGCCGCCGCCGGTCGCCGCCGGAGAGTGGGGACAGGTGAGGCCGCCGAACCCCTGCTCGCTCCGGCCCCGCCGCCGCCGCCGCCGGCCCTCCGTCCGCTGTTTATTAAACTTTTCTGTTTGGTTGTTCGGCCTGTGACGCGGCCGCGGGCCCGAGCTCTGCGATTGGCCGACGCCCGGCGCTGACGCGGCGCCCCGCCCGCAGCCTAATTATTACCGGCCGGGCGGGGCCGGGACCCGAGGCGCGCGGCGATTGGCCGGCTCCCGGCTCCGGGGGCGGAGCGATGGGAGCCGCTCCCCCGCCCTCGCCGCGGGGCGGGCACTTCCTGGGCCGGGCTCGGGCAGGCGCGGGCGCGCGGGCCGGGGGCGTCTGCAGGCGGGCCCCCTGCGCGGCGGCGGTCGCTGCGGGCGCCTGTGCTCCCTGGCCGGGCGCGGCGAGCTCCTGCCCCGGGCCGCGGCGCAGGAAGCCGTGTGGACCACCTGCCAGACTTGCACGAGGGAACTCCGAGCCGGCCCCACGTGCGACCCGGCGCCCCCAGGCCTTGCAAGCGCAGGGTCCGAGTTCCCGGAGCGCCGCGCCACCGGGTCTCGAGCCCGGGCGTGTAGAGGGGAGCGCGTGCACACGGAGCCACGCACACGGAGCCACGCGCACCGGCGCACTGTGCCACGCGCGCGCTCCGGAGACCTGGGTCCCGCGGACAGGTGCGGGCGGCGCCCCCAGCTTTGGGGAGGGCCGAGTGCCGGCGGGCCTTCAGGCTCGCGTGCTGCACCTGCGGGCGACCGGAGATCTAGTTCGAGGACCTTCTGTCGTACCTCGAGAGGGGGTGGGCCGACAGGTAGGAGCAGACCGGGTCTTGAAGGTCCTGGCTGGTTTTAGATCTGATGTTTTATTCACTGTGAGTTTTTTGCATTCATTTTGATGTTCGAAAAATATACTATCAAGATCTTATTTATCTTGATTACTCAGGTTTTTGATGCCTCTTTACATTTTAAGCTGGAAGTGAGTATCTCCCGGTCCTCACCCCTGTTGACTCTCGATTTGGGGAGAGGTGGCGGGACTGGCAGTGCCCACGGTAGGTCTTTTGCAGATAGACCTTGGGGATAAGGAGTGGCTAATCACTGAGAAGGTACAGGCCACAAGGGACTCTTGGAGGAGGAGGGGCCATTAGGTTTCCGCAATGGGGCGTGCTTAAGGCTTGGCCATGCTGGGATCGGAAAGCAGCACTTTCCTGCTCCTAAAGCCGCAGGAAGGTGGCATTCGGGGCTTGAAGAGCAGTCTGATGTGTTGTGAGGTGACAGATGTCTAGTAGTAAAGTACTGGTATAAGTAATGGGGGGGGGCGCAGTCCTAAACTGGAGGGAGCTTGAGCACAGCAGGAAGGTTCTCAACCCTTCAGAAACCTTCTCAAACGGTGTTTTTAACAGTCGTTCACATTTAATTGTAAACACAGACACACAAAGTGTGTCTAACCCAAGAGAAGGGCATTTTTCCCCAAGGATCTCATTTCTGATCCTGGAGACCAGGTAATATTGGAGATTGGGGAATGTTTTAGGGTCAAGTATTACAAATCTTGAAAGCCAAATCGAGTATTTGCCTTTGCTTGATGGGAAATGGGAAGCCATTATAGAATGAAAAGAACCGTAGGAAGGGAAGGAAATGGTAGATTATAACAGTTTCGGGGTTTGTGTAGTACTAGGAATAATTTTGCAGCCTGGGGTTCTCTCAACTATTCACTGTCCTCTTGTCACTGGATACTAGAACTATATGGAAAGATTGTAGGATTTCGGTCACGGTGGTTAGCATCCCTACTGAGATACATTTTTGGCTCAGTGCCAGTGGGCAATACCCACAATCTCCCTGGCTCTCAATTTTCTATTAATATAGGAAACATCAGTGAACAAAACAAAGATGCCTGCCCTCTTTGATTTTTCATTCTAATGGACAAAACACGTAATAAGTATTTGTGTTGTGAGTTAGAAGATGGTAAGAGGTACAGATAAGAAAATGCAGGCCAGGTTGAGGATGAGGGGCAGGTTGCAGTGGTCAGCATAGGCATGGCTGGGAAGGTAAGGTTTGAACAGTTGTAAGAGGCAAGAGTATAGTCAGCCCTAGGAGTAACTGGGACAAGAGCCTTCCAGACTGAGAACGATTAGGCGCCAGGCTGGAGGCAGGTGAGCTGGGTAGATGCTGCTATGACTATGTGTCTATAAGAGTTTGTGGGTGCGTATGTTTTCACTTCTCTGGGGTACGTACCTAGGAGTGGAACTGCTGGCCCATGTGGGCTTCTATTTGTCACTTGAACTGCAAGACTTTTCCCACAGGGGATGCTCTCCTTTACGTTCCCACCAGCAAGGAGTGAGTTCCAGTTTCTCCACACCCTGGCGCACCTGTGAAGGGCTGTCATCTGATGATAGGCCACCCTAGTGAGAATGAAGTAGAATCTCCTGGTTGGAGATTTCCCAATCCCTGGTTGGAGGTTTGCATTTCCCTGATTGCTAATGATGTTGAGTGTCTTTTCATATACCTGTTGGCCCTTTATGGATCTTCTCTGAAGAAATGTCTATTCAGATCCTCTGCTCATTTTTAAATTGGGTTATTTGTCTTTTTAATTCGGGGTTGTAAGAGTTCTTTTCACATCCTTTGCTCATTTTTAAATTGGGTTATTTGTCTTTGTAATTTGGGGTTGTAAGAGTCCTGAACACAAGTATCCTAGCAGATACATTATTTGCAAATATTTTCTCTTATTTGTGGGTCTTTTCACTTGCTTACTGTTATCATTTGAAGCCTAGAAGTTTTTAATTTTACCTTATCCTTAAGTTCTCTGCTCCCCAACATCCAATTAGTTACAGATTTAACTGATTCTGCCTTAGAATTATTTCTGAAATGTACCCCCCACACTGTCCTGTACACCCGCTTATTTTTTTTTAAGATTTTATTTATTTATTTGGTAGAAAGAAACAAAACTAGAGCGGGAACACAAGCAGGGGGAGTGAGAGAGGGAGAAGCAAGCTTCCCGCTGAGCAGGGAGCCTGATGTGGGGCTTGATTCCGGGTCTCCGGGATCATGACCTGAAGGCAGTTGCTCAACCAACTGAGCCACCCAGGCGCGCCTGTACACCCGCTTATTATTTCTCACCTGAATTTAAGCAGATCCTCCAATCCTATTCGCTCCTCTGTATCCCACCCAGGTAGTCCTCCAGCTGCTTCTAGAATCATCTTCCTGAAACACAAATTGAACAGGTCAGACATCTGTGGGCTCCCCGTTCCCACTGCAAGAACTCTCAAAGTCTTTCCCGCAGCATTTTAAAAATTCAGATTGCAGTTCCACGACCTGGACACAGTGAATCAGACTGTCTGGGGGATGAGCCTGGGTGTCTATTTTTCATAAGCCCCCAGGTGATTTTTATTATCAGAATAGTTAGGCCTACAACAATGGTTCTAACCGGGGGTGATCTCATTCCCCGGGGGGCATCTGGCAATGTCTGGAGACATTTTTGGTGGTGACAGGGGGGCGGGTGTACAGCTGTCCCTTAGTCACACGAAGGGTGCTGCTGGAGGTCGTGAGGTGCACAGGACGGCCCCCCCGCCAAGCACTGTCAGCCCTGACGTCAGTCAGCCTGTCCCACTGAGAGCCCCGGCAGTGTTTGTAGGAGGCAGAGTAGGAGCTTCTGGGTGGAGTGTGGCCGGTCGGTCCCCGACCTTATGAAAGACCTATTCCTGGGGCGCCTGGGTGGCTCAGTTGGTTAAGCGACTGCCTTCGGCTCAGGTCATGATCCTGGAGACCCGGGATCGAGCCCCACATCAGGCTCCCTGCTCGGCGGGAAGCCTGCTTCTCCCTCTCTCACTCCCCCTGCTTGTGTTCCCTCTCTGGCTGTGTTTCTCTCTGTCAAATAAATAAAATCTTTAAAAAAAAAAAAA